>MEJB01000104.1:122334-135190 GCA_001752375.1 Rhazya stricta
CACAATGAACACTGTTAGAGATCCAGTGCGACAGCGTTCAAACACTTCTTTCAGAGGTAGGTTCTCGTCGCTCTCGTAAACGTGGGATGTTATGGAGACAGCCGTGACACTTCATTGTATGGTAATAAGCCGAAGTTCGCCGTGACCTTCTGTATCTGTGCTTATGAAATTATCCTGGTGTTCCTATTTCCTCGCGAATGGTGTCCCGCTATTCCAATAGCGGGAGAGTGGTACCTGTGCGGAGGTCCGTCAGCACATGTCTTACTCTATTGGTAACACCGTGCCTTAACAGGCTGCTAGGAGTCAACTCAACTCACTACTGTGAGCGGTGTGTTGTAGTTTTTAAGCGGGGCCACGGAGAGCGGATGTGTTATACCCCTGGACTACCGGTGACCTGACATCCGTTTGAGAGTGGGCCCGGATATTTTGTGGCTAGTTGTTGAAGTTACTTAGCGTGATCCTCTCAGTTTCTTTAGTTTTTTTCTCAGATTTCGGTGACTAATGTGCCACCCGTACAGACAGTGGTTGAGAGAAAGCTATTAGTCGCGCCCTCGCGTTATACTCTTATAATACTAAAGGACCATCCGTGATGCTTTGTGAGCGTTACTTTGGACCCTTTTAAGTTGGTTTTTCTCTCTGGTCGTGGTTCTTGCTTATCCGCTAAGGGCCGTGAATCAGTTTCGAGATGCCTGAGTAATAAAGGTTGAGGAAGAAGAAAGCTGCGAAGCCCCGGGTGTGCGTCTTAGCACTATCGGGAGAGGCCTTAGCGTTTGTTTAGCAGGCCACTTTCCCGCACATCGAGTGATGCTAAAGAGCGCAGCAGACACTCCTAAATCATTCGCTAAGAATATTGTTAAAGGTGCGTAAAAGTCGAGTTTTAAGTTGCGTTTGTTTACGACGTTTAAGAGGGAGGCATGCGTAGACTCCTCAGCTGTTCTAGTTTTCACTATATAAGGTCCACAATTAGCTCTTTGCTTATAACATCCTACATCTCGGAGGAGTAGAGTAAGAGGGCTGGACTTGAGTATGCGAAGAAGGACTTAACACATATAACCCGATAGAAGGAAGAACTTATTAACCGTCGCCAGTGGCGCATATATACAAGATACTATTTCATCGTACACCTGGTGCGGGTGTCACCCAGCGGACTTGTGTAGGGGGTATTTTAATTTTTAGTTTGTAATTTTTAAGGGGAATAAGAATAGCGCCACGAGAAGAAAACCGCGTGACCCCTTTTACTTATTTGTAAAGAAGACCGGCTTTCCCTTTTCTTTTCTCCACCTTCTGTACCCGGTGGCGCTAGAACCCGACAAAAGAAAACCGGATCACCCGCTTTGCGTAACAACCTACGAAAAATCGGATCAACGGTCAGACCCCGGTAGTTTACATCCGTGGGTATACACCACACCGGCTCACCAGGAGTAGTGAACGCATGTTAACCGTCGGTACCTCGCGAACCTCCCCAGGATGCGAAACGTTCGCGGAAAGTAGGGAAACCCCCACCGCGTTTCAAACGGTTCAACAGAAGGACGCGAACTCGTACCACTTCGTTTATCCCACCGTTCCCGATTCGACGAGAACCTACTCCTGAAAAGAAGGTGTGAAACCCTGGTCCACTGGATCTGTAACAGTCCGTTGTTTGAGTGTGTACTTGAATAATCCAATCACTTTATGTTCGTTTGTTGGAGCACATACGGGAGAAGACACCTAGTGAGGAGAGAGTTGAACAAACGACTAAGTTGCAACCAAAAACTACCTAACGGAACATACCTAATATTGGTTTTATCCTAATCTAAAATGAAGAAGTTGCGTGTTTTATTTCACTTATTTCTCTCCATTATTCAGACATTACGATGAGCCCGTCATCCTGTGTTCTGACGTTGTTTCCTTTTCTTTTCTCGATTTCTGTTCTGAGATCTAAACCGTTTAGTTCCTTACACGATTAGTTCTGAAATCTTTCTTCTAGGATCCTGAAACTCCTTTGCTATCTACGATGGCAATGAGTCGAACTTCTACGGTTACTGTCCGAACTACTTATCCGTTACTCCCTTTCACCCGAACACGCATCCCATCCCGTATCGAAATCCGCATCCTCCGTTCCATCGCGAACTACCAGAACGTTGCAGAAGTGAAATTCAGAACTACTATATTCAACTCGGTGTTGATATCTAGATCATTGTACACTCTGAGAAAAAAACTTAAAGAAAAAGGAAGAAGAAAAATTTTAATAATGAGTTGTTATTTGTTTTTTAAATAGAATACGATAAAAAATTAAAGTTTTTATTGTGTGTTCTCATTGTTTCACGAAACTATTGACCCAAAACCCACCTTACACCTTCTCACCAATGTTCAGTTCCGCGTTGAACTTAAAAACTTAACCGTCCTTAACATCCTATACAAACATTGCGGCGCGGTTTGATTTAAAAACTTTAACGGGTCTTAAGACATTCCTATGCCAGACATTGGTTGCGCGCTTCAACACATGAACTTATTAGGTTAGTGAAATACAACAAAAACCTCCCGTGTATGCCCTCTTTGTGATCACTCTCTCTCAATTGTTGCTGATTCAAACTTGGTTTGATGGATTGCCTTGTATGGATTAATAACCAATAGGATTAGATTACTTTCAAACYACAAAATRAAGTGAATAAAGAGAGGTATRAGCTGTAATGTACTCGGCAGTAGGAACAAGACTCAACAAAGGAAAAGAAAGACTAAAGACAAGACTCTAGATTTGCAATAAGGAATGTGCAATCAAGACTTTAGAAGAAGATCTAGGACTTGAGGARACGGATAGATGTACCKTTACTCAGCCTTGAAGATGCCAATGAAGCTTGAGAATAGCATGAGGGAGTGGCTTGGCGTAGGGTAGGGCATAGGCTTAGGGTAGGAGGCAAGGTACCTTGATGTCTTCCAAGTCTTCARCTTAAGTCTTGATGATATAAGTTGACCACAACTATAGACTAGTAACATGTGAGACTTCTTTTTTTTGAATTTCTTTTCCTTTCTTCTTTTTTTTTTTGTCTCAACAATAAAATACAAGATAAGAATTATCTTATGCTATTTTAATTCAAAAATAACAAACAAGAGTAACAAATGCTTTGATAATGGGAGTTGGGTGGAATGTGGAAGAGTTGGTTACAAGTCAAGGCCAACTGAATTTTTGAATTGGCAGAMTTGTAGGATATGGTTGTAACCACCGCGCCAACTAAATTTTTTGAATTGGCAGATTTGTAGGATACGGTTGTAACCAACGCGCCAAGCTATTTTGGCATGAATTCCGAGGTGGCCTAGGGGTGCTTAGGGCAGCTTGGGTAGTGTAGGGTTGAGGCGCCGCCTAGGGGGATTCCTCCTTGGATTTGCCTTGCCTTGTTGAGTGGATGGCTTTAAAATTGTGGTAGGGTTATGATGGACGAAGGCAAGGTGGTATGATAGTCTTGGATGGTGTGTTTGGTGATCTTTGTGTGAACAAAGGCTAGGTGCCTGGTTAGGTAGGCTTGGCGACTCTCAAGCTCCAAAGATCTGCTTCATGGTGAGTTTGGCACGCCAATAGACTTGGGATGATCCTAACACACAAAGAACAATAACAATATGGTGAGAAACGCAAAGCACAACTCAAGACTCAGCAATGGTGGACAAACTCAATTTTTTTGTATTTTTGAGATAGAAGATGTGTTTGATGTCAACCAAAGCTCTRATACCAATTTGATGCGGGGATTAGCCACAAAGCTTGGATCTAGACACAAACACAAACAAGAAACAATGCAAGATGTTAGAMCAAAGTCGGCAATGGAAGAAATCAGAATAGAAAGGATAATTGAAAGAAAACTAAAACCAACAAGGCAACAACCCTTGATCTCTTGAGATCAAGAACCAAATACCAATGAGAATTCAACCTTCTTCCTTTGCAACCTTACACAATGGCCATGGCAGCCAAGCACAAGGAGSATACTCAATGAAACTTGCTAGCACCAATCCCTTGAAGAATTAACACACACAAGACACTTAAGCCAAATCAACAACAATGCACTCTAAATCTCTCAAGGGAAATTCGATGCATTCAACCAAAAAGGAAACCGTGTTTTTGTGTTCTTCAACAAAATGAATTCTGCCCCTCAAAGTGAAGACAAATAAGCCKTTTATACCTAGGTGTCTTACTTGTCTTCAAACCATGGAGGTCACAGGTTYGAATCCAAAGGCCCTTGCTATAAAGGAACTAATGCATAAAATATAAAATAAGTTAAAAAACCAYGTCTTAAAAATYCATTACATATTCCAAAAGAATCCTCAAACATYCTTGAGGTCTTCTTGTGCTCCTATGGCCAGTATGCTCAACAAATRAGGCTTATGAAGATCCTCCAACATAGCTAGCTTCTTGAACAAGTAGAATGCAAGTACCTTGTCCAACTCTTGTTGGATCTTCTTAGCCCTAGCTCTAGTCATGGGGCCATCAAATGTAGGCACCATAGGTAGTGTGGTGAGTGGTCCCTCATCACAAGGTGAACAACAATAAAGTGTAGGTGTTTATAACCTTCTCTCTTCCATTGATGGACCATATCAGTTAGAATATTAAGGGTCATATATTGCTCATGTGTCAAGTACGAAATATCACACTGACTGGTTCATAGCATCTAGAGTTTCAAAAGACAAGAAAATTCTTAGCAAATCATGATATTATTAATAATACTCAAAACAAAGGTATAGTCTGCCATTTTATTACAACAAATGAATCCTTTTATAGAGGAAGGATTCTCCGGACTCCAAACTTTTATTAACTCTAATCGAAGAAAAAATAAGCATCCAGCTAAAAAAAAAAAAGCATCCGGACTTCAAACTTCTATAAAATCTAATTGACTAAAAGATAAGCATTCCATAAAGTCACTTTATAGAAGTAACTTTCATGAAGCTTAGTAAAAGTCAAGAATATACAACAAAACACAACAAACAACTTCAACAATGCCACTCTATGAAAGTAACTTTAATAAAGCTTAGAAAAGTCAAAAATATACACCACAAGACAAAAACAACTTTAATAAAGTAGCTTTGACAGTATCATGTAGTGATAGTGCTCTTCGGAGAATGGTTCATCTCAATGCAGGTCATATCCATCCCAGTTAATTACGTCTTCATCTGTAGGGGGCTTTTTGTCATACTGGAACCAGGTGACTCTTCTTGAGTATCATGCTGAGGTATATATGAAGTAAATTTCCTATGCAAAGCAGAAACATATTGGTCAAGCTGTTGTAGCCCATGATGATCATTTTCGATTGGCTGATAAAATCTCTAAATTTCTCTGATTTCAAGCTGAGGTCTTACTTTGTAGCCATACGAAATAGGTGATAATTTCTCTTGATGAAGTTCATATGGCCTTCTCACAATTAGATAAAAAAATGATTGAGTTGCTTTTGTATACTTATCTAACCATTCTTCAGGAGTTCATACCACAGTGCCAAAGATAATCACCAGAATGTTTTAGCTCTGTCAATAAGGCTTCAAGATCACAGATATTAAGTWTATTGTGTGATTAAACAAGTTGAAACACACTATAGGTACCAATAGCCATTTTAAGATAAACTTGCTAAGACATTAATAATATTTTTCCATGGATACTCAAAATCAAAGATAGGGTTAACAAAGGAATTTGGTCTTTCTTTAAAGCATGCATGCTGATAATAAAACATGTGCTCTTTTCCATGCTTTATCAATTCAAGAATAGAAGGTGTATCTGAGARTCTTGGTGGGAAGGATAAGTTAATTTGGTTAACCTAACAAATCAAAGGGATAGGTTGAGAAYATTTCTTTGTAAGCAACACAGGCGGATTTATAATGCTTTTACATGATAGAATATTTTTTGGTCGAGATAAAAGATCAGCTAAAATATTGTTTTTTCCTTTCACATGCTGAGCTTTGAATTGATATCTTGAGAACTAATCTTTCAATCCTAATAGTAAGCCTGTGGAATCATCTTGTTTTTAAAGTAAGGGATTTTAGGGAAGGATGGGTCATCCATGAAAATATAAAATTTATGTCCTATCAAATGAAACTCAAACCTCTTTATACTGCACTTGACAACCAAGATTTCTTTGATTATTGTGTGGTAATGTTTCTTATCCTCTTTGAATTGACCGCTGTCTGTAAGATCTTGATAGATGTGGTAGGAACTCTTAGAGGCATCAGTTGCTTGCATAATTCTTTGAGTTTTCGAACTGCATTGGTTGATCAGGGCACCAAGGGATGGAACTTTTTCTGAGTAATCTGGAAAAGTGGCTGGTATAATGAAAAACTATGGGTATGAAGGTTTTGATATAATTGATAATCCCACGGAACTGTTGAATTTCATTTTTGGAAAGGTTTTCATCAAGGAACTGACGAAGGTTTTCTACGAGGTAAGGACCAAGTTGAATAGAACCATTGGCAATTTTCATGCCAAGATATTCTACTTCAGATAGTTCGATATGGCCTTTCTTTTCTGAAAGCGTAATTCCATGGRATTTCACAAAATCAAAGAACTGGGTTAAAAGTTTCTCATGAGTATCATTATCCTGACTAAAGAGAAGGATGTCATCAATTTAAACCAAAGTGTGGAAAGAATTGGTTCAAAAATACTGGCCATGATTTTTTGGAATACAAAGGCTGCAATTTTTAAACCAAATGGCATTACTTTCCATTGATACTGAGCACTAGGGATACAAAAAGTAGTTTAGTATCTTTCTACAGGAAAAATACCCAATTGCCAAAATCCAGCTTTTAAATGAAATTCTWAAAAAACTTTTCCCCCTTGTAAATGAACAAAAAGATTTGTCGTCTCCAAGGAACTGATTCAGGGGTTTATAATCAATAACAAGTCTTTTGTTTCCCCGAATTTGTTCACTTCTTCTATTAACATAAAATGCTTGACAGGCCCAACTAGATTTTGTTGGTTCAATCAGAACCTTATTTTAAAAGCATCTCACATTCTGTTTTTGCAGGTTTCAAATAATCAGGTTTCATAACTGGATGAGTTGCCTTGGTTGGAGTCACATCTTCATTAAGCTTAAAAGGAAGCTTAACAAAGTAGTTTTCATTCTTCCAAAGTTGATTTGGATGGTTAAGCTGATCATGTGAATCTGCATAGAAAGATAGAAGTTTAGTAGAAATATCTCTAAATTTTGTAAGAGCTTGAGATAATGCGAAAATAAGATTAAGGTTGGAAGGAATGTTTATATCGAATTCCTTGAGGAAGAATCCTCAATTGATCTGCTTTGCTGATAATATCCCATCCTAACAAAAGCTCTTTTGTACATTTCCATAAACTTTTGTCAATATAATGTATTCTGAAAAGAACTTAATRCTRATGGGAACTCTAGTGATTAGTCCTGTAGAATAAATTTTGAGCATTAGCAGCAAAAAATTTATCTTCAGATTTTTCCCAAATTTCTTTTGATAATAAGGATAGATCAAGCATTGTCTTATAAGCACAAATATCGATTGCAGGTTTAGCATTTTTTGATACTAATAGACTTACCTGGACATGAGGCCGTACTGGCAATGAATCCTTTGAAGTCATTACTGGTAAAACTGTAAACATTTGAAATGAAGTATTAGAATCACTACCAGAGGTTGTAGAGTCTGAATCACTTGCGAAGACTTCAATGAAACAACTTTGTCTTCATCAGGCTGACTCCATTCGGAATATATAGATTCGAAATTAGAATCTGGATGATCAATCATCATTTGAGATATCATTTTTGTTTCCTTTGCATTCTTTTTAGGACAGTTCTTGATGAAATGTCCTTTCTTCTTACAGATACGATACCGGCCATTTTTGAATCCCTTATTGAAATTTTTCTTCCTGAAATATTTGAGAAATTTCTTCACTGGCTTTTTTCTTTTGATTTTTTTCGGAAATCTCTTCTTTTTGGAAAACTTCTTGCTCACACTTTTTTCATGCTTCTGATAGCCAATTTTATATACTTTCGAACAAGCCTTCTTTATTTGTTTTTCATTATGAAAGAAATCTAGAATGACTTATTGATGATGACATAGTTTTTCTCGAGCTGTCAAAGTAACCYAGTGGCAATTCTCCCATCCCAAATGACTAATCATTTTCCTGATTCAAGGATTATATTTTCAACGTTAGCATGTAATTCTTGTGGTAAAGAAGTAACATAAACTTGTTTCAAATCATTAGTACACCAAGAATATAAAAGATTTTAGACATGTCTTTGAAATGTCTATTTAAATCAGATACTTTCGAAGAACATATTTCATTTTGAAAAAGTCATGTCTTAATTGTCTAGCATGTAATGTTGGATCACCTACAAATTCTCTATATAATAAATTTAATCTTTCATCAAATGATAATCCAACAGTTTATTTTGTTGATATGGTTACATATCCAATCACCCATAGACCCAGTTAATTTTGCATAGAATTCAGCAATGATAGTAGGAAGAGATTCTCCTTTCTATAGGTTGGAATTGATCCAAGCTACGAATTCTTGAAGTCTTTCTGTTTTTTTTTTTCAATTGGAACATCATCAATTGTGAACCATGAATTCGTTACTGAGGAAAATTCTTTGGTGGTTGAGTAGGTTGTGTCCTTGAAGTTTCTTCTTCACCATCAAATTCTTCCTCTACATAGGAATATTGTGGATCAGCCATTAGAACAGCAGTTACRTCCATCTTTTTTTATTCAATCATTTTTTAATATAGTAGACAATCATCAGAGGATGATTTGTCATTATTTCTATATCAGGAGACTTGTTAGAAGCAGGAGTTATTTGTCCATCATAACAAGGAACARGAGAAATAGGTGTATCAACAAGAAGCTGTTGAAATCTTCTACCTTAAATAGATCTTCTTCTTCCTATTTTTCCATTTTCCTTGGCCAAGCTTCTTGCTTGTTCATGTTCTTCTTTTCTTTTCTCATCAGTTTACTATACTTGACAAAAAATTTAGTAGCAATCCTAGGAGTTGCCGAAGGAACAACATTATAATAACCTTGTGGAGAAATTGGTAAAGTTGGGAACAAAGCTGGAGCAAGAGTAGATGGACGTATAGATGGAAACATATGAGATATATCTGACCTTTGTTCTATAACARGTAATGAGGATTGAGGAAGATRAGATGGTAGRCCTTGCAATTGTCTATGCCCAWCTGCATCTTGAATTTCAGCTTTCAAATTCCTTATTTCCTATTCTTTTTTATCAAAGTTTKTTGAATCGGTCAATCATATAAAGATAGACTTTTTCCAGTAGATCAACCTTCTTCTTGAGGGGTTGTACATCARGAATAACTCTGTTAACCTTAGAGTCTCTTCTGTGTAGTGCTTGATTTTAAGCAAGAGCATTCTGTGWTTGCCAATTCAGAACTTCATCTGATTCCTGATTTAGAATGCTTCATCCACAATAATCTATTCCTTTTCAGTCACAAAAGGCATGGCAGTGACTTTCCTTTGTTCATCTCTTTTCCTGGACAATGGATGAAACCCAAAGGGTGAAAACATCATACAAGGAAGGTATAAGCTATACCTGAGGAACTTCCTTAACATAAGAAGACTTGTATATGTTTGATCWGGATAAAGTTGGAGGCTTTGAATCATTSAAGATCTCATACGAAGATGGATTTCTTTTCTGCAAAGCTTCATAAAGATTTGGCATCTTTATGGGAGATCTAATAATCTTCTGAGGTTATAGAGGCTCTTCATCGTTTGAATCATCAGGATAGGGTATCCTAAGCTTACATGCCTTTTTCTTCTTTTTGTTTTGGATTTGTTGGAAGAATCTTCATCTGACTCATACTCAGTATGACATCTTCCCAGATGGAGAAAATGAGCTGGCTGGAACTTTTCTTTGAAACTTAGCATCCTTATGATTTATAGAMCGAATCACGAATTGTGAAAATGTAGATCTGTGTGCTTCTTCTTTAGGAATCTCAAAACGTTAATATGTCCTTCCATCACTTATTCTTGAAAGAGTTGATGAAGTGGCTTGTATCGGCTGTTAAGATCTATGCAAATTTTCATAATTAGTGATCCAAGTTGTAGGGATCAATTTATGAAGATCTGACCTGGAGATWTGTCTTGAAATCTCTATAACAGTAGAGACTTCTTCATTAATATCAGCAAGGACCGTCAAAGCGTTGGAGGAACCTMTCTTCTGAAGGTCTAGATAGTGATTCTGCAGTTTATACACCATTTGATGATGAAGCGTAGCCATGATGGTAGTGTTGACTTACTTTGTATCTGCTATCTGAATTTGAACTTTTAGAGTAGTGGGTAGATTTGGATCATTTAGGGAAATAGAAAAGTTTGGAAAGAGTGTGAGAATCACACTGCCATAGTTTAGTGAAGCCACARTAGATCGTATGGGTTCACACTYGTAGCTAGTAAATCTRGAATCTAAAAGTGCAATCTTTGCTGAGATTGGTAACCCTTTCCTACCATTGAAAGTTAAGACAAKGTGATGAGCACCAATGTAACATTCCCAGATTAGGAACTGTCTTAAGCCGAGAGTATTACATAACTCATAAAACAATAACCTACTATAGGAAATGAAAGAAATCTTAACACTTGTCAAAACGTTTTAATAAAAATTCGACAGAATTTCTTCCGTAATTTCAATAATTGCCCCCTGCATACATTCAAAAGATTCTCAACATTCTCAACACCCATTAATAACATCATTATAACGAGTAATGTGCTYCAATAAATCTTTTACCAACCTAATATTTATTCAAACTGAAATTTGAAAAAACCAAGAGAATTTAAAACACAATTAGCTAAACCAAATATGAAATATCCTAATGATACTCAAAAAAACCATACTAGACAAATAACTATCTTATTCTGTAAAATTGTTTAGAATATGCTTCAGGGTATCATGGTTTGCCCTSAAGCGACCTCCTCACACCATCTGGCTACACATCACCTGAAATGCAGAATGAGAGAAATGGAATGAGTTATAAAGCTTAGTAAGCAAATCTCATGCATGAATGCATAAATATGCCATACATTTCATGAATTATAAAATTTCACCTTTCAATGAAACTTTCTAAACATTTCCATTTCATAACCTTTTTATAAAATCTGTCCTTTCAAAATGTATGAACTTGTAAAAACCTTTCATTTCATTACAGTCGTGAGCTCTCTGAGTGTAACGCCTAGCCATTAARCTCTGCAATGGGCCATTATTCTTTAGAATCCGATTACATTCCTACCGATGGAACCGCAAAGCAGTTAACATTACATTACTTTTSCTTTCCTCTTYTCACCTTAAACATTACATTTCCCTACCCTCTAAGAGGGTCAGGTCAGGTGCGACAATCCCCCACACCCCATTTCCCACTCACATATTTCATGGTTAGGTTTACACTCCTTCCCAAAAAAATCTTAACATTTTYCTGAACATGTTACWTTTACAAAATTCATTCCTTTCAAAATTCATTTCCTAAACCATTCACTTTGTAAAACACTAACTACATGCCCATGACATAAAATGCATACAACTGTATTTAACTACTATTCAATATAATAACGGTACAAGATATGAAACACATGAAAACATTCCACACAATCAACACATTTTATAACATAATCCCATACCACCACCACATAACACACAACAAAAGAGATAGGCCGGTATGGAGGTTTATTTGCATAGAATCTCATATACACACATTAATCTATCTAAAGGAATTTAGATACATCAATTCATATGCGTTAGTGAAAGGAGATAATTTACTTACTTAGAGTCCTTTACGTTAAAGGATTCTTATTTCAATTGTGAAGTGAAATCCCTCAACCGTTTTCAACTTTAAGGTGCTCGAAATGACCTAATTGTGATTACAGAAGGAAAGTTCATTTAGTACGATTATCCCAACTTAGATATTCAGTGTTTATTCCAAGAATGTCATCTGCCAATTATTAATCCATACTTAATTCCCACATTACCAATTATCTAGCTCTTAAGGGTACAATTTGAACCCCTTAGCTTGGGTATTAAACCTAATCTATGTTCTCCCACAATTTTACTTYAGGATATAATTTCATAGGTCATAAATTCCAATATTAAATAATAATGTTTTCACCTTAAGTCCACAAAATCCACGTGTCACGAAAAAAGGCATTGCGCCCCGGGCATGTGCTCAAGCAGCGCGTGCGCAACAGCCTTGCTTACCTGGGCATCTGGCTCCTGGGCGCCTGGGCGCTTGCTGTTCTGGAAGCCGGCGAGCAGAGCTTCGATCTGGCAGGAGGTTGAAATCTACTGACGATGGTGATTAGATCTGGGCAAAGCAAGGCCGGCAAGGAGTTGGCTGGCCGCGTGGCAGAGCATCCAAGCGATGGCAAGGGATTCCAAATCTAGTCAAGGAAGAAACGGATCCGGACGAGCTTCGCTGCATCGAGCGGTAGAGCACTGTCCTTCCTCTGTTCTGGCAAAACTATTGAGTAGCAACGGTTAGTAGAATCAATCGACGACGTGTAGGAAGGTGCCGAGCAGAGGGGACACATAGGTCTGATGTTCGAACTGGACCGAGAGGGAGGGAGAAAGCTAGCGTGAACAACAGCTTGGACGTGCAGGTAGCAAACAACAGAGTGACGGCCTCAAGCACTTCAGWGTCAAAGCGGGTTGAGACAGAGACTAAGCAGTGGTGATCTGGCTGAATCGGGGCTAAGGCAAACCGACGAGCAAAGGGGTCCAACGTCCCTTCAGATCTACAAGCCTAGCCGGTGAAGAGSTGTCGAAATCAGCTCCCTTGCAGGTCCACTCACATGCACGGCATGGAAAGAGGAAGAGAAAAGAGAGAGGAAAGGCCATGACGAGCGGTGTTGGGCAGACTGAGGAAGAAAGGGAGGCGGCGAGTGCAGTGGCCAAAAT
>MEJB01000104.1:135215-168656 GCA_001752375.1 Rhazya stricta
ACCCGATCAAAGCAAAGAAATCAGTCTTCGAATCTAATAATTTAGCTTTCTGTCCAGGCAACTTTAATAAATTACTAACCATATCAAAATACCTACCCTTCTGGCTTCCTGAACCCAATGTCGGGTTTCAATTTTTTTTTTTTTTCTCTCTTTTTAAATAATTAATACAAGTAGGAAAGGGCTTTGTATTAGGTTAGGATATAAGCGGCGGCGGCGGCGGAGTGAGGTCTTTGAATAACTCGGGGTTTCTTTTCAAGTCAAGCCTCTAACCAACCAAGGACTCTAATCTGACAAATACAACATTTCGGTACTTATTAAACGTACAATTAAACAATAACCACATAAAACATTATCCAACCCTAGTTGGCACACAATTTCACACAATCAAACAAAAATTAATAAAAGAAAAATTTCGGGCATTACAACCRAAGTGTAGTTGTGGATCGTATGAAGAATTATATCATCCAAGATTACTTAAGGATTTGTTCATCAAATCGATTCTTTCTTCTCTAATATTTGGTTGTAACATTTTTATTATACTTTCTATGGTCGATTTCATGAGTTTCTTAGGCTAAATTTTTTTTGTTAGCTAGGGTTATTTGAGAAGATAATTTCTTTTTAATGGGTTAAACTTTATTGCGCCTTTATTGTTGATTTCCAATCTAGTTGAGTTGTTTATTATCATAGTGACTTTCTTAATGCTTTTTGTGGAGCTACCTACACGTGAACTAATTGATTAAGACTTAGGCAATGATGACCCATTAGTACTAACCCAACTAGAGATAGAATCATTTTATTTTGGGTGGTTTCCGATAGTAATTGACTGTGGTTAATGAAATCGGGTACTTCTTAGATCATCAATGCAATTTTGATTAACCTACTTCACATATGGATATGGCTTTAGTTAAATGGAATTAGAGGTTTTATGCCAAGGAATTGGATAAAATCTAAATTAGGAAATTCTACCATTTATAATTAGATTAGATTCAGGAATTAGATAAATTCAGATGAGATTAACTTAGCTCATTATAGGAATGATTCAGATCAATGCCCTAACCAACCTCTTTTATCACAAGGTCTACCATCTTATCTTCATCAGTCATCATTACCTATTAGAGAACAAAAGTCAGATATATCTWTTAGATTACTCTTTCATTTCTAGTTAATAGTTTAASTCAACCACATTTCAATAGGATTAAATTRGTGAAACTCACTAATTTTGATACTTGATTAGAAACCCTTGTGGGATCGACCTTAACTCACTTGCTATACACTTTTTGACACTATTATACTTGCTAGGATATGAATGCACCGAGTTTGTGAGCATCAAATGTTTTGCACCATTACCGGGGATTTTTGATTGATATCATATAATTGTTAATTTACCACGAGATTAGACCATTTTACTTTGTCTGTTTTTKGCTTTATTTGTTCTTTTTTGTTGGGTATTTTGATTTGAATGATGTGTTTTCTTATCTTGATTCTTACTAGATCTTTGAACATTCCTTTAGAGACAAATACCATCTTGATTACTATTCCTAGAGATAACAGGGTGGGTATACATTACAGATGGAAAGACCAAAGTAGTAGATTGTGAAATTGTTGATTTGGGGAATCATACTCAGACTAAGGAGAAAGACTTGGAGTTTTTTAATTCTAAGAATATKTATGATCAAGGGATTGAGGAGAAGGTTCAAACCCTTAGGGATTAYTCCATGCCAACGGTGGAAGGAGCTCATCCCGCAATCACTAGAACTAKAATAGCTGTAAATAACTTTGAGATCAAACCTGTGGTTATTCAAATGATGCAACAAAGTGTACAATTCTATGGTTGACTTGTGAGGACCCTAATGCTCACAGCATTTTAGATATTTGTGATACTTTTAAGCAAAATGGCATTAGTGATGATGCCATTAGGTTGAGACTCTTCCCCTTCACACTTAAGGACAAATCCGAAGCTTGTCTAAACTCTTTTCCATATGGTTCCATCGCTACATGGGGACAATTAGCCTCTACCTTCCTCCGTAAGTACTCCCTACTTTCAAAAACTATGAATTTTAGGAATGATAACACTAATTTGTTCAAGTTTTGACTAAGGCTTGGAAGAAATTCAAAGGTTATTAGAGAAGGTGTCCTCACCATTCCTTGCCCTTGTGGATGCAAATCCAAATCTTGTACAAAGGGATGAGTGGGGCATGTAGGTCTATGATAGATATCGCTAGTGGGGGAAGTATAATGAGGAAGTCAAAAGGCTTGGGAGTTGTTTGAAGAGATGGCCTTGGCAGGCGTCCAATGGGCTAATGAGAGGAAWAATGGTAGGAGATGTGGTGTGAGGGAATTAGATGCCACACAAACCATTCTCTCCCAATTAGCTCTCATTTTCAAAAATTTGGGTATAGGAGGTAGAATCACTTATGAACATTGAGATTATTAATTGCTGACAAAACCACTACCCTAACTCAAATTTCCCTTCCCACTCCCAAGAAGGTGCTCACAATGTAGGTCTTAGTGCTAGACCTAACAATGCCTAGTCAAATACTTACAACCCCGAGTAGAGGAATCATCCTAATTTCTCTTGGAATCAAAATGCAAACTCTAGTTCGGGAACTAGGTTTCTAAACCAAGAGTCTTCTCTTAAATATCTTGAGAGGTAATTGGCTAATTTTATTAGCCAAAGAGTTCAAGGATCCTTACCTAGTGAAACCAAAATCAATTGCAGAGAATGTTTTCCATTTCTTTAAAGAGTGAGAGAGTGATAGAGGATTCTAAGGTTGATTTAGGAAGTGCTTCAAATATAAAGGAACCCTCTAAATTCAATGATTTAGGTGASATGGTTAAGAATGCTACAACGTAGTTTTTTGTATTCCTAATGCTCAATACCAATAGAYTGTCATGCCATTTGGTTTAAAGATTGCTCCATCTATTTTTCAAAAAAATGATGAAAAAAATCTTTGAGCCAATTTATCTACTCCTTTGGTATATATTGAGGATATCCTTCTCTTCAGTAMGGATGAGCTAGATCATGAGAAACTCTTAACCCATTTCTTTGATATTTGTAATTCTCATGATATCATGCTCYCAGAGAAAAAGAGCCACATAGGTCTTTCTGAAGTAGAATACCTTGGCATGAAAATTGCCAATAGAGCTATTCAGCCAGGACCTCATCTTGTTGAAAACCTTCCTCAGTTTTTCGATGAAAATCTTTCGAAGAAGGAGATTCAACAATTCCTTGATATCATCAACTACATAAAAACTTTTCTGCCAAAAGTCTCTCACCATACAAGCCAACTATCCAAAGTCTTAATGAAAAATCTGCTTACTTGGGGCACAGCCTAAACCGAAGCTGCCAAAGTCTTGAAGGAAATGTGCAAGCAGCCAATGTATCTCAGGATTCCAACCACAAGTCTCAGGATCTTACAGACAGATGCAAGTGATGAACATTGGGGTGCCATTTTTTCTTGAGGAAATCAATGGAGAAAACCACTATTGTGGACATGCTAGTGGTCAGTTAAAAAATGTTGAGAAGCCCACACCAGAATCAAGGAGATCTTGGCCATCAAAAATGGTATTAAACGCTTTGAGTTTCATTTGATAGGTCATGAATTCATTATTCACATGGATTCTCATTTCCCCAAATCCTTGATTTCAAAAGCAAAATGATACCTCAAACCCAATTACTGAGATTAAACAATTGGTTTTCTGGATATCAGTCTAAAGTGCAATACATCAAAGGATTGCAGACCTATTATCCAGACCAAAGGCCTCTCTGTTATGCAAAAAAGAAAAATCTCTTATATATAGGCAAACCCGAGAGARGAAATTGTACGTCCGAACCTGATATTGAGCCAGTGTTCTCATCCAATACCTACTATATTCATGGTTAATCCTCTAAGTCATCATAATTTCATGTTTTCTCCAGGATTACATGAATATCCTTCTATACCTCAGATAATTAAGCATGCAAAGACACATTTAATTATTATTTACATGCTTATTATCCTGAACAAAAAGAAGTYTTCCTAAATCTCAGTTTTGATTTTGAATATCCATGGGAAAATATAATCAAYGTGTAACACCACCATATCAAAAACTACCCTAATCCGGGAATGTCACTGACTTAATTATCATATATTTAAAATTTCAGCGGAAGCTTTTAACAATTAAAGGAATAATTTTAAACTTTCAACAAGTTCATAAATAAATAAAAAATTTAATTAACAGAACAACTCTTGGGTATCAAAGCCTRCTCCCAAACGATCTCCACACACSATCTGGTTAATCATCACCTGAAACGTAAAATAAGAAAATATGGGGTGAGCTACTAAGCGCAGTAAGCAAATCCCATGCATGAATGCATGAATAATGCCCTATATGTCATGAGTTATAAAACTTCATTTTATCAATAAAAGMTTTCTAAATATTTCCATTTCATAAACTTTCTCATAGAAACATTCCTTTCAAAATGTAAGAACTTTTCAAACATTTTCATTCCTTTAAAGTCGTGAGCTCACTTGGTGTAATGCTTAGCCATTAAGCTCTGCAATGGGCCATTATTCTTTCGAACTCGATAACATTTTCTACCGGTAGAAACCGCAAAGCGGTTAACATTATTTAATCTTTTTCTGAACATCATCTCATAAGAGGTGAACATTACATAATTTCCCACCCTACAAGAGGGTTAGGTCGGGTGCGCTGGTCCCCCACACCCCATTTCCGACTCACATCTTTTATGACTTTGGCTTTATACCCCTTTTTCAAAATCCTTAACGTTTGGAAATCATTCATTATAAAAATAACACCTTTAAAAACTTCATTCCTCAAARCATTTACTTTTCCAAATTTCATTGTTTAAAAATATTTCCTTTCRTGAATGTATGATTATGTCCATACAAGAGAATATGCAACTAGTGCAATCTATATGCTCATAGACCACATAAACCCTTAGCTTAAAATTTCTAATATGTCAATGAGTAATAATATTCACATACTGGAAATAATATCACATTATACACATAAGAGCAATTATCAATTCACATTCAACTCACATAAGAAGATTCAATCATAATAACAATACACTCATATCATAATCAATGAGAAYGTAGTGMTTTTCAAAAATTCAMTTCAATATCCATTATGAATTCACATTCAATTCACATGAAGATTCAATCATGATAACAAYACACTAGCATCATCACTAAATGAGAATGTCGGAATTTACTTATTTGTAGTCCTTAGTAAATTTGTTYACATTTGCTAGCGGGGTGCCTTGGTTGCCCACAACATTAATGTGCCACAATATCCTAATATTATTACACAAAGAATATTCATCTGAGACTTGTTTAACCAAAYATATTCATTTAATATAGGTATTTACCGTTAGTACCTTCATCGTTTTTCCTATGGTRACTTTAACCAATAATTTCGAGTTTAATTTCAATGTCAATACAGATCCCACTACTAATACTACAATTTAATTTCATGACTACTAATCATTCTTAAAATAATAATAATCTTGATCACAATATATATTATTTTATCATACAAATCCTAGATCTCAAATTAAATCGTATTTCAATATATTTCTATAGGTATATTCTCCTTTTACTTATTCGTACTAACTTAAGGTTTACATTAAACATATTTCATATTTTTCCTTAATTATTATTACATAATACAAAACCTACCGTTCGGTTAATTTAAATAAAGAAACTAAGTGATGAGGACCACTCACCACACCACCTATGGTGCCCACATTTGATGGCCCCATGACTAGAGCTAGGGCTAAGAAGATCCAACAAGAGTTGGACAAGGTAGTTGCATTCTACTTGTCCAAGGAGCTAGCTATGTTGGAGGAWCTTCCTAAGCCTCATTTGTTGAGCATGGTGGCCATAGGAGCACAAGAAGACCTCAAGGGTGTTTGAGGATTCGTTTGGGATATGCAATTTAAAGACATGATTTTCTAGTTTATTTTATATTTCATGCATTAGTTCCTTTATAGCAAGGGACTCTAATCGGATCTAGAGTTTGAAGACAAGTGAACCAGCTAGGTATAAAGGGCTTCCTTGTCTTCACTTTGAGGGGTAGATTTTCGTGGGTTAAAAGAACACAAAGAAAACACTGTTTTCCTTTTTGGTTGAATGCATCGAATTTCCTTGAAGATTTAGACTGCATTGTTGTTGATTTGGCTTAAGTTGTACTTGTGTGTGTTAATTCTTCAAGGAATTGGTGCTAGCAAGCTTCATTAAGTATCCTCCTTGTGCCTGGTTGCCATAACCATTGTGTAAGGTTGTAAAGGGAAGAAGGTTGAATCCTCATTGGTATTTGGTTCTTGATCTCAAGAGATCAAGGGTTGTTGCCTTGTTGGTTCCAGTTTTCTTTCAATTATCCTTCTATTCTGATTTCTCCATTGCCGACTTGTTCTAACATCTTCCATTGTTTTCTTGTTTGTGTTTGTGTCTAGATCCGAGCTTTGKGGCTAATCCCCACATCATTGCTGCTTTTGGCCGGAAATCTACCGATTGGTACAGAAACTGGACAGACGAAGGCAGCGAGCCGGTGACTGGTCTGGTCAGTTCGTCGAGTAGCCTGACTAGTAGCCACAATAGTGCACAGAGGAAGGCTCCACCGATCCAGATATGATCGAGTCGGATTTGCACGAGGCCAGCTTGGATCACTGTGCAGCGCAAGTCAGGCAGAAGGTCGAGAGTCGTGCAGTGGCCAGATCTACTTTGGGTGGACACACGGAAACAGATCGGCCTCAGGTGGTCAACTTCGGGCAAACACAGCGACAAGGGCAGGTGGTCGACTTCAGCCAATRCAGCGACACGGATAGGTGGTCGGCTTCGGGTGAACGTAGCTGTAACAATCCCAGATTAGGAACTGTCCTAAGCTGAGAATGTTACATCAATCCATTCGCAAATAATCAACTATCATTTAGAACTCAACATTTATTCAAAATAAAAATAGCTGAAGCCTCAAGAATTTAAACCATTCAAAAATAATATAATTATCTTATCACATAAAATAAGTTTGAAACAAGTTCTCGGGTATCATAGCTTACCCACAAGCGACCTCCTCACCCCATCTGGTTATATATCATCTGAAATGACACATAAGAAAAGAAATGAGCTAAAAGGCCCAGTAAGGAATCTCAATGCATTAATGCATCAACCTGTTCTACATGTCATGAAATTATAAAATTTTGCCTTTAAATAAAAACTACTTTCCAAACATTCCTTCTTCAAAATTTTGTTACAAAACATTTCCTTCAAAATTCACTTACGGTAAAACATTCCATTTCCTTTCATTCGTGAGCTCACTAGAGTGAAACGCCTAGCCACTAAGCTCTGCAGTGAGCCATCTTATTTGGAACCCGATTCCATTCCTACTGGTAGAACTGCAAAGCAGTTAAAATTTACATTTCTTTTAACTTCCATACTTTCACCTCCAAGGAGGTGAACATTCCCTTCTTACCTACCCTCAAGAGGGTAGGGTCGGGTGCGCCGGTCCTCCACGCCCCATTTCCCACTCTTGGCTAGGTTTACACTCCTTTCCAAAAACTTTAACATTTTCCTTTAAAATTCCATTTCCTAAACCCTTCACACAAAGGTTTATGCCAAGTGTGATGTAGAATTCTAACTACATGCTCATGACATAAAGCACATACAACCTTATATAATATAACATTCGACAAATAGTACAAGATATAAAATATATAATAGCATATCATTTGACATACAAGTGATACAAGATATGAACACATTAACATTCCTCACAATTACACACATCAATATACAATCTCATACACAACATATTAGAGCAATTCAAAGAGTTCAATTTCATTCATTTATAACGTTAATGAGACAGGAGGATTACTTATCCGGAGTCCTTTAGGTTAATGGGTTCTTMCTTAAGTTGTGAAATGAACATGAACTCCTTCAACCGATCTCAATGTAAGGCCTCGAAATGACCTAGTTGATTATAGAAAGAGGGTCTACTTAGTTCGATCGTCTCAACTTAGGTATTGTGTGTTTAATCCAAAAATATCTTTTATAAAATTATAAATCCATATTCAGTTCTCATATTATTGAATATCACGTTTTAAGGGTACAATTTGACTCCTTAGCTTGGGTATAAACCTAACTATGTTCTCCCATAAATTCACTTCAGGGCATAATTTTTTACAAGTCATACAATTTCAATATTGAGTGTTAGMGTTTCACCTTAAAATTCACGATATCCAAATGTTGCGGGAGTGGTATTGGATTCCCGAACCTGCATTCGAGCAACGCGCACAACGGCCCCGGGCTTCTAGGCATCGGTGCGCCTGGGCGTCTGGCGTCTGGGCTTCGAGCGCCTGGGCATGGGGAAACTGGGCGCTGGCACTGGCACAGGGCGCCTAGTGCTGCTGGGCAAGCCTGGCGCTGGGCATTGCTGAGCTGCACTAGGTGTTGATCCTTGACGCACGATCAGAGCACCTACTGGTGTTGAGCACTTCTAGGCTCTGCTCCGACACTGTCTCGGCAAAGAAATCAGTTTCTGCTCAAGCTCTCGGTGACTGGCTGATGGCAGGGACAACCGCCCGGGCGAGAAGCAAGGACAGAGGAAGCTAAAACGACGGCCCAACCCTGCAAAGATTTTTGGCTTCAGTTTGAAGGAAAATCCATTGAGGCAGAGAATGAAAATGGCGGGGCAGCAAGCTGGTGAATGGCGTCAGCCGCAGATCCTGTCGCATGAGAAAAGGAGACAATAAGTGGGCAGATCTCTTTGAATGATCGGCGCAGATATGGTCGCGCGCCGCAGAGGATTGGAGAGCTGGAGGCCACCAGACGCTTCCAAACCAAGAAGGGGGGTGAGGTTGAGGCAAGATGGTCTAGGAAGAGTCGCAGGTGAAGATCCCAACATTTGAGGACAAAGTGTGACCCCGGATGGCATACATGGAGTGGGAGAAGCTAAGATAGAGCAAATTTGGACTTGCCACAACTTCCCGCGAGGGCATAAGGAATTGGCAGGCCCTTGAAATTTAGTGGTTATGCCTTGATTTGGTTGGGATTAATCTCATCAAAGAGAGGACCCTAGATGCCGACTGTGCAAGCACTTGGGAGGCAAAAATGAAGGGCACTAATGAGAGCTAGATTAGTCCCTTAACATTACACTAGAATAGCCTGCTCTGCAAGGCTTTGAAAAACCTAAGACAAGGAAGGCATGATAGCCTGAGGAGACCCATATAATGCAATGCAAGTGGCCACGGTAAGGGCCAATGTGAAGGAAGATGAAGAAACCACCTATGGCACCCGGTAATCCTTTAGGGTTTTGAAATTCTTATTTGGCTAAGCGAAGTTGACTTGTGTAATCGCCTAATGAGTCTATGAAGAATTTGCTCCCATTTGGTGGTCCAAGTTGAGAGGAAAGACTAAAGCAAGGAAGCGCAAGGGAGCCAACGGGAGGTCAAAAGGCCTTGCTCCACCATGGAAGCAACCAAGGCCAAACGAAGGCCGAGGCGCGAGAGGGGGCCCTAGCGCGGCAGGAAGTGGCCCAGGGAGCCAAGATGGGCTGAGGTGCAATGGGCCCACCCAACGCGCAGCCCCCCACATCTTCCAAGACACCCATGCCATCTTCCACACAACCCAAAGGGAGTACTCCTAACCCTACCTCTTCTAGGACTAGAGATATTTTTGCTTTAAATGTCAAGGTAGAGGTCATTATGCTAGGGATTATGTCAATACTAGGACTTTAATTATCAATCATTTAGGCCAATATGAGAGTGAGAGTGATAAGGGTGAAGATGACATTGTTGATGAAAGTGTTGCAATGGAACATGATATGCATGATCGTGATGAAGGCGTTGAGTATGAACATGGTAAGTCTTTAATTTGTAAGAGAACTTTGCATGTCCAACCAGCCCCTTGTAAGGATAATCAAAGGGAAAACGTATTTCATACTAGATGCTTAGTCAAAGGTAAGGTTTGTATCATGATCATTGATGGTGCTAGTTGTTGCAATATTGCTAGCAAGGAGMTTATTTCTAAATTGCAATTATCTACATTTTATCACCCTAGGCCATATAAGTTGCATTGGATGAATGACTGTGGTGAAGGTTACAATTACACTTGGTCATTATGAGGATACTGTTTTCATGTGATGTTGTACCCATGCAAGCATGCCATATACTTTTGGGTAGACCTTGGCAAATATGATAGGAGGGTTGTACATGATGGGTTTAGCAATAGGTATTCTTTCACTTTTAATGGCCAGAAAATTGTGTTTAAGCCAATRTTCCCTATGCAGATTGTGGAAACCTATGAGAAGAAAAGGAAGGAGGATGAGGCAAGAGAGCAAGCAAGGARAGCCACAGYRCCCACGCCAAAGGGCYAGCATCAGGGGGGCCGGCCAGGCCCAAGGCGGCACCAAGGGGGCCAGCCACACCACATARAGCCAAGGCGCCTAAGGATGAGCCTCTATCTCTAGCCAGCCCTAAACCACCTTCTAGTGTTCTTCTAGCTACCAAGAGAGACCTTGTGAGTGACTACTTACCCTTAGATGCTTCACGTATGGTCTTGTGCAAGAGATTACTTAAGGCTGGTGAGGAAACCATGCCTACCCTACCCCCATCTATCCAAGCCATCCTTAGGGAGTTTTAGTGATGTGTTCTCCRATGAGATACCCCATGGCCTTCCACCTATGAGAGGCATAGAGCATCAGATTGACCTTATCCCRGAAGCTACATTGCCTAATAGACCAGCCTATAGGATGAACCCTAAGGAGACCCAAGAGATCCAAGCCCAAGTCCAAGAGTTGTTGGACAAGGGCATGTGAGAGAGAATATGTCATCATGTGCCGTCCCTGTCCTACTTGTGCCAAAGAAGAATAGTACTTGGAGGATGTGTGTGGATTGTAGAGCAATCAACAACGTAACCATTAAGTACCGTCACCCTATACGTAGGCTGGATGACATGTTGGATGAATTGTATGGAGCCACCTTCTTCACCAANAAGGGCATGTGAGAGAGAATATGTCATCATGTGCCGTCCCTGTCCTACTTGTGCCAAAGAAGAATAGTACTTGGAGGATGTGTGTGGATTGTACAGCAATCAACAACGTAACCATTAAGTACCGTCACCCTATACGTAGGCTGGATGACATGTTGGATGAATTGTATGGAGCCACCTTCTTCACCAAGATTGACCTAAGGAATGTCTACCACCAGATTCATATGAAGGAAGGGGATGAATGGAAGATGGCCTTCAAGACCAAGTTTGGACTCTATGAGTGGCTTCTCATGCCCTTTGGYTTGACTAATGCCGCTTCTCCCTTTATGAGACTTATGAATCATGTTCTTAGGGCATTTTGTTGTGTGGTTTACTTTGATGATATTCTGATTTTCAGCAGGTCCCTAGAAGAACATAGAGGCATTTAAGGGAAGTCTTTTCTACCCTTAGAGTAGAGCAACTGTATGCTAACATGAAGAAATGTGATTTTTGCATTAATGAGGTTATTTTTCTTGGTTTTGTAGTGAGCACATTTGGGCTACAAGTTGATGAAGAGAAGGTGAGGGCGATCCAAGAGTGGCCCACACCAAGCAGCATTGGAGACGTGAGGAGCTTCCATGGATTGGCTAGCTTCTATHKGCRAATCGTGAAGGACTTCTCTACCATTGCAGCCCCCTTGACCGAGATTACCAAGAAAGGTGTAGCCTTTGTGTGGGGAGAGGCGCAGGAGAGAGCATTCCAAGAGCTCAAGTGGCGTCTCACCAAGGCTCCATTGCTAGCACTCCCGGACTTCACTAGGCCATTTGAATGGAGTGTGATGCTAGTGGCATTGGCATTGGAGGCATCCTAATGCAAGAAGGTAAGCCTATTGCCTACTTTAGTGAGAAATTGAAAGGAGCATGTCTAAATTACTCTGCATATGATAAGGAGCTTTATGCATTGTTTAGGGTACTTAAGACATGGCAGCATTATTTATGGCCTAGAGAGTTTTTCTTGCATATTGATCATGAGTCACTTAAGCATTTTAGGAGTCAAGATAAACTTGATAGGAGGCATGGTAGATGGATGGAGTTCATTGAAACATTCCCTTATGTGATTAAGTTTAAAAAGGGAAAAGATACTGTAGTAGCTGATGCACTTTCTAGGAGACATATTTTGATCACCACATTAGACTCTAAGGTGTTAGGATTCACTTACATTAAAGAGTTGTATGAGGATGATGCTGATTTTGGAGCTACTTATAAGCATTGCATGGCTAAGGGTTCTTTAGATAAGTTTTACTTGTTTGAGGGATTCTTGTTTAGAGTGGACAAGGTGTGCATTCCTAGGTGTTCTTTGAGGTTATTACTTGTTGATGAGGCCCATAGAGGGGGCTTGATGGGACATTTTGGGAGGGATAAGACATATCACATGCTGCACACACAATTTTATTGGCCACATGTACTTAGGGATATTGACAGCTTTGTTAGGAAGTGTATAGAGTGCCTTAAGGCCAAGTCTAGAGTTAAGCCTCATGATTTGTACACCCCTTTGCCTATTCCCACTGCCCAATGGGAAGATATTAATATGGATTTCATTGTGGGGTTGCCTAGGACTAAGAAGGGGAGGGACTCTAKTTTTGTGGTTGTGGATAGGTCTTCTAAGATGGCTCACTTCATTGCTTGCCATGAGACTGATGATGCATCTAACATAGCTAACTTATTCTTTAGGGAAGTAGTTAGGTTGCATGGGGTGCCTAGGACTATAGTGAGTGATAAGGATGTGAAGTTCTTAAGTTACTTTTGGAAGACACTTTGGGGGAACTAGGGACGAGACTCTTGTTCTCTACTTCTAGTCATCCCTAAACAGATGGCCAAACAGAGGTCACCAATAGAACCATCACAACTCTTTTGAGGGCTATCATTAGGAAGAATCTTAAGGCTTGGGAAGACACCTTACCACATGTAGAGTTTGCATATAATAGGACCATTCATTCTAGTACCTCTTTGAGTCCTTTTGAGTGTGTTTATGGTTTCAATCCTTGAACCCACTTGATCTTACGCTGTTGCCTATGAAGGAGCGAGCAGATTTTAATGCAAATAAATAGGTGGAGTTCATCAAGGAGTTGCATGCTASGACAAGGRAGAGGTTGCTGGCCAAGGGAGAGCAAGTGGCRGCTAAGGCTAACAAAGGAAGGAGAGGGATTGTTTTCCAGCCTGGAGACCTCATGTGGGTGCATTTGAGGAAGGAACGCTTCCCCGAAAGYGCAAGTCCAAGCTGSCACCTAGAGGAGATGGTCCTTTCAAGATCAAGAGGAGAGTTGGAGACAATGCCTATGTGTTGAACTGCCCGGAGACTGTGGAGTCAGTGCCACATTCAATGTGAGTGACCTTACTCTCTTCGAAGCAGGCGACTTAGACCAAGATGACTCGAGGTCGAATCCTTTCCAAGAAGGGGCGGATGAGGAGGGACCACTCACCACACCACCTATGGTGCCTACATTTGATGGCCTCACGACTAGAGCTAGGGCTAAGGAGATCCAACAAGAGTTGGACAAGGTAGCTGCATTCTACTTGTTCAAGGAGCTAGCTATGTTGGAGGATCTTCATAAGCCTCATTTGTTAAGCATGRTGGCCATAGGAGCACAAGAAGACCTCAAGGATGTTTGAGGATTCTTTTGGGATATGTAATGGATTTTWAAGACATGGTTTTCTAGCTTATTTTATATTTTATGCATTAGTTCCTTTATAGCAAGTGCCTTTGGMTTCGARCCGTGACCCCATGCTTTGAAGACAAGTAAGCCACCTAGGTATAAAAGGCTTCCTTGTCTTCACTTTGAGGGCGGAATTCATTTTGTTTAAGAACACAAAAACACGATTTCCCTTTTGGGGGTTGAATGCATCGAATTTCCTTGAGAGATTTAGGGTGCCTTGTTGTTGGTTTGGCTTAAGTTGTCCTGTGTGTGTGTTAATTCTTCAAGGGATTAGGGCTAGCAAGTTTCATTGAGTATCCTCCTTGTGCGTGGCTGCCATGGCCATTGTGTAAGGTTGTAAAGGGAAGAAGGTTGAATCCTCATTGGTATTTGGTTCTTGATCTCAAGAGATCACGGGTTGTTGCCTTCTAGTTTTCTTTCAATTATCTTTCTATTCTGATTTCTCCATTGCCAACTTGTTCTAACATCTTCCATTGTTTTCTTGTTTGTGTTTGTGTCTAGAACCTAGTTTTCTTTCAATTATCTTTCTATTCTGATTTCTCCATTACCAACTTGTTCTAACATCTTCCATTGTTTTCTTGTTTGTGTTTGTGTCTAGAACCGAGCTTTATGGCCAATCCCCACATCAACAACCTTGTGTTAGATCATTCAACTCAAATTAGGCAATATTATATGACCAAGCTAGGGATAGGAGTTGTAGGAACCTTCCCTATGGTTGTAATTGTCACACTCCTCGTTCGCTATCTTAATCTTCTCTTTGATACTATTCCTTCCTCACCTTTCACCAAATCTTCCAAAYGTTATAATTTAGAAAGATGGGAGTTCTTGCTAACAAGGCCCCACAACGATACTTGGGTGATGAGGATGAAGATGATGATGAGGAGGCAATGAATGTGGAAGAAGGCTTCCCTCCCGTGTACGAGGAGATTYCACCTCAAGAAAGTGAGCTTCGGAGTAAGTACTTAATGATGAGTCTGCTCTTCGCTATTCACTTAACCTACTTCATCAACGTTATGTGGATTTGCTGCTATCTGTTATCGATTCCGTCTTAACCATTTATGCACAACTTGATGGATTAGGCATGCAGCTTTTCTAGCTGCAACAGTAGCTTCGAGCCTTTATGAGTCACACTTCCTCGAGCCGCCAAGCTCGTGATAATGATGCTGTGGATCATGATAAGTAGTTTAGACATTTCCATGTTTTATTTGATGTTTGTAGCTTTTCTACGTTTTTGATAACATATTATGTTTATTAAACTCATGTTTGACGATATCGATGTTTGCATTCTTACTTTAATGAAATATTTCCTTTGGATTATTACCCAATGGTATTTCAATCGGTATTTACTYATTTCKTGGCCTATCTCACATATTCTATGTTGTCTTATGTTGGCAATTCAAAGGGTTTCATGCAACACTTTTTCATATTTCTCCAACCCTTTTCTAACCTTTTGATGATCACAAAAAGGGGGCAAGAGATTGTGTGCACAAATGCAAAAGAGAATGAAAAGTAAAAGTGAAAGTTTTACCCTTTGTTAATTCCATCTTACTCGTATTTTTATATATATACTCATTCACAAAATCAATGTTTTGTCAACATCAAAAGCGGGAGATTGTTAGGGGTTAATGTTTTGTCAACATCAAAAGCGGGAGATTGTTAGGGGTTGAGTGTCTAATTACAATCAACTCTTATTTTGACAATAACAAAACATTGAAATACACTAATGATCTTTGTGAAGTTTCATCTTATACTTAGGAAGTTCATTGATGAGATTATACAATGAAACAATCTTCAACGAATACAAATTGATAAGGAGAATTTAGAAGTCATTAAGTCGAATGCACTTTGATGGTTCGACAACTTTTGAAGACATGAAGAAAACTAGTTTAGTCACCATTGGATAAGTTTTATAGCTTTTTTTCATTATTGTGAAAATCCCTTTGAGATTTTGTTTTATGGTTATAAAGCTCATAAAACGTTTCAAAACTCTTTTTAAATCACCTTCATATCTYATACAAGTCTTAAAATACACTACCCTCACATATGATTTCTTTTTGAGCCTTAAATGTTTAACATTTATCATTTTGGTGGCTAAGGAGGAAAACCATCATGGAATGGACTGTCCTAGGCTTCATCTTGAGCCATTTGATGGTACCATAGACGCAAGTAGTGCATCCCCAAAGGTTGAATCCCACGGACGGTACCACGGATGGTTCCAAGGACATAGTGTGTGTCCATGTAGTTGGGATTCTAAACAATAGTGTCTAATGGCTAGTGTGTGTCCATGTAGTTGGGATTCTAAACCATAGTGTCTAATGGCTAGTCGAACGGCTCTTTCACAATACACYCATATKTACACTATATATGGTTATTTTTTAAGCCAAAATAAGTAAGAGTAAGTAAGGTATCAAAGCAAGAACGGTATTTTTGAGATTTTCATCTTAAAAACATCTTCTATTAAGCAAATTCATCAATTTCCTCAAGATTTACACTTTGAGCRTTATTTCACTTATCCAAATTATCTCAGTGATAGATTAGAGCTTCAAATTTATTATCCAACCCATTAGGGATTGATTTTTGCAGAAAGTATAAAACTCTTCTACTTAAGGTGAGTAATTGGTTGATTATCATTTCTAAAGTTTGTTGARAGGTTATTTCTTTAAATCCTACTTGGGTGCACCTCTTGTGTTGAAAATAGCTGGAGTTGTATAATACCAAACTAATTGTGTACACAAATTCATTGGAGTTTGGAAATCCTAGGGGTGATTCTCAGCAGTGGATGTGGACTTTGTGAAGTCGAACTACTATATATCATAGCTTACTGAAAGTTTCCATCTAATTGAATTTTACTTATTCTCATTATCTCCTTGAGTCATCATTATCATAGTGAATTGCTTATTGCTCATCATTTTTATTGATCACTTTTTTTGGGATTGGTTTGGGAGACCTACATTCATTGAGGGTAGAAATTGTACTTAGAGGCCTAATTCAGCCCTTCTTGGGCATTTCATGGACAAAGCAACTGTAAGAAGCAAGTTRCTAAGTTGTAGCCAGAGTTCAGCTAAAAATGGCCGAGGATAAGAGGCAAAAAGTAGGAGAGAAATTACATAGAGAGCCTTTTGAAACTTGAGTGGCCATGGATGCTTCCTATTGGACCTCATGTTCCACTATGTTTGGGCAACTATTTGAAGACATCTGATTGGGTCAAATAATGCCACTTGAAGGACACATGTGAAGCTCTCATTGGACCACAAGAAACCGTCTATCAGATTGGCCAACGACTCACATTTCCTACAAACTATAAATAGAAGAATAAGAAAAGGAAGAAAGCATCAGCTGGAGTTCCTCATTTTGTTAAGATTGAAAACTTTTCCATCATTTTTACACTTCCAATCTATCTGTGGAGGCTAAAGGCTAAGAAGGGAATCACTCCTATAACCATAGAGAAGACATAGAAGCCCTTCATCAGCTAGTGATTGTGCTGAACGATTGGAGAAGGAGCCAAGAAGATAATCAAAGGTGGATTGCAAGCGGATGCTGCAACATTGATGACTGTAGAACCGCACTTCCGTTTACAGGAGTTTTCTAGAATGTGATTTATTTTCTTTTCTATTTGTATTGAGCTCAACTTGATATTTGATTATTTATACAAAAGAATGCTTTATGCTATCTTGTGTTTCATTTACTTAAGCATGAGTAAATTTACTTTTCAGTTGGGAATTAWGSTGGAGATAAGTGTTGRTGATGTGCTAATTAAAGTTTTGCGTGCTTATGCTAATTTATAGTTTATCCAAGGGATTGAGATTCCAATAGTAAACCACACTCTGAGCTAGAGTTAATAACATAAGTTGGGATGTCAAATCTAGTGGAAAGACTTGGGTAGGGGAGTGGTGTGCATGAATGTTGTAGCATCTAGCTATGATCTCTATTGCATTATGAGAATATTTGTTTGCTATTCAGGTTCTTAGTGAGAGAGTGTTGAGTACAATACCTCTCTTGAATCTAGACCTCTGGTTCTATATCTAAGCCACATCCATTACTTGAAGTCTATTAGGGGAGAACATTGAAATGACCAAGTGATGTTTGCAATTAGAGAGCAATGATATAGCATTTTCATAGTACAAGATTATGTCCAGATTTTCTTGTACATACTTAGGGTCGATGGTGCGACTCACTTCCTTTTAAGGGGCTACAATTAGGTCTTGATCAAAGCTGGTATGRTTGAGTCTAACAGCATTTTGGGATTCACATAACACTTGAGCATCAAATAGCGAGGTAGCGAAGGTTTTGTGCTTGTTGTGACAGGGCAACCTTATCATGGGATCAAGGATTTAGTCACCTGAGGTACTTTGGGACTAATGTTAGGGAAGATGGTAGAATCAAAAAGTCAGACGATTGAGAGCTCTATTAGTTTAGCGGACATACTCCCTATTGTAACATTCGTTTCATAATTCCTGTAGYATAAGTATGTCTATATGCCAATGTACTCACCATATTAACCATGTGTTGTAAAYGATGTTTAAGGGGTTCCTCATACTTAAGGGATCCCTAATTTCCTAACCAAATTCCATTCGTGGTGATTATCCCTCTACTCACTTGTCTATTGCTTTCTATAACTGATCATTATAATTAAAGTGTGTTTAGTTTTACTTTTACAAGTTACAATCCCAAATTATTGAATCATTCTTCTGCGAGCTTGGTGAACTCATTTATAAAATTATTGCTTCATGACAAGACACCAGCAAGCAGCATTCCTGCGCTTAAGTGTCTAGAATGCAACTTCCCATGAGACTAATGCCAACATGGCATCTTAGTGTGTCGTAAACACCAATTTAATCAGGCAGAGCTGCTTGCTTGTACAATTTGTAGAACGTTCAAGAAATAATACTTTAAATGTAGACCTTTCAAGATCAGAGAACCCAGCAGCATCAAGTAGAGATCACGGATGAAGTTGGAAGATGGTTGCTAAGAGAAGGAAAAGGTGAAAGAAAATGAGAAGGATAAGGCAACAGAAAGAAAAAGAAGGCGCTGGAGTAAGCATATACCAACAAGATGATGATATATTGGGGAAAAAAAAAAAAAAAAAAACTGGAGTAAGCATATACCAACAAGATGATGATATATTGGGGAAAAAAAAAAAAAAAAAACAAGAGGTCAGGCGGTGACCAAACAAGTGAAAGAAAAGAAGAAAAAAAAACAAATTGTGAGAAACAAGAAAAGAAAATCACAAAGAAAGCTAGAGGATAAGGCGGTGGTACTTTGGCCAAAGAACAAGAAAATGCATGTAAAAATAATAAGAAAATGGTGATGATGCATGTAAAAATAATAAGAAAATGGTGATGGTGGTGCTGGTGGACAAATGACAACAAAAGAAATTGTTTTAACTTTTTCAAAGGGAATAATTTTATATGGTTTACCACAGCATGGCTGAAATTCAACAATAAAATAACTTATTTTTTTTACTATGGTTATTRTTATTATCATTATTATTACAAACAATACTAGGGTTTATTTTTCTTCCTATAAAAATATTATTGTTCAAATTCCTTCTAGCCAACAAACCAAACAAAGACTTGATCATTAAAAATAATTAGTAACTAAAAAAATATTCAAAAAAAATATTCTAATTCTAAAGCTCTCTAATTTTTTAATCTTTCAGTGTTTCATATAATTGCATTTTATGAGATTTCATATTAACGAATAAAGGCTAGAAATACYATAGTTTTACAGATTCTATCATTATAGTAGAGATATATTTATKTTATTATATAAAGCAAATACAAATCATCAATAACCATACTCTTATGATTGTATTACAACATCACTGGGGGCTTTCTTCAGTAACTAAAACTGAAACATTAGTTTCTAGGATTAAAAAAAAAAAAAAAATCCAATCTCGTCACCTTGTGCAAATGAATCTATTAGGATTTCATATAAAGGTGAGATTTGTAAAGTGGAACATGAAAAGGAAACGAGAGGAAAGTCACTAAATGTGAATCTCATCTCATTATATGTAATATAATCTAAAAGTCGTAAAGAAATTTTTTTTCAATGTTGATTGTGCTCCACTAGCTTCAACTGTTTGTGCCGTTACTGAATCTAATTCTTTTGAATAATCAATAGTGTCTGCTTCAGTAAATTATACACAAATTTTCTTGAGTGTGATTGATTAAAATGGAAAATCAAAATGCAAACCCTGGTTAAATAATTCTGCTTGGAAAATATAGAGGAAAAGGGAAAAACAAAGATAGAACTTGGAGATCTAGCGAATTTTTGAGACACAGTAGTCTTGGAATTGAATATTTATCTATACAACCATAAATTTTGGAAGTTCAAATAATTGCTTCACAAATATGATGATTATTATTATTATTTATCAATGTAGTCAAATACTGATACTATTATTGTAGTAAATTTTTATTTATTTTATTATATAGAGCGATTATAATTCATCATTAAACTTTAATATTTATATTACAACACTATCGAAGGCTTTCTTCAGTAACTTAARCTGAAAACATGAATTTCTAGGATCAAAGAATAACCCTATCTCGTCACCAATATGCAAGTTGCGATCTTTGAACAAATCCATGCAGGCCAGTGCATAATCATCGTTCGGCAGAATTTCAAAATAAAATCCATCAGAATGGTACTTTTTCTGGTTTATTCCTTCAGTAACATCCCACAGATGTACAGCAGCCTTGCCGCCCAATACCACTGAATTTGCCATGCTTAATGTCCAATAGCGAAAGATGTGTTCAAATGTATCAATGAACGACACTASGAGCAGACCCATTGCCACCTCATACATGGTAAGTTTCTTCTTAATTAACCATGGATTTTCGTAGTCAATCACTGGTGGTGGATGAACATCTCTAATCTCCACAAGGACTCTGGTGACCTTATATGGAGTCTTGTTCACCTCGCTTGATATTTCATCCTCTTTGGAAGGAATGAACTTGTATTCAAATGTTTTCTTCATTGTGATAGAAGATGTTTCAAGAAAAACTCCTGTGATTTATAGATTCATTTTGCAAAAAATAATGGAAATGTTTGCCATAATAAGGAAACCATTATATGCTCAATTTTTTGTAGATTAATTTCCATAATAATTTATATTTTTATTGCATTTAATTAATATTCTTTCTACATGTGCAAAATAATAGCTTTGTTGGTCGTATACAGTGTAATTTGAAAGTGGACAGTAGCAAATACGTGAGGAAGTTTCTACTTTTAAAAATCCAAAGCAACCCAAGTTTAAAAGCTATTCATCATCACTAATTGCCAATTTTAAAGCTGTTTCCAAAATGCAGGTTGAGAAATGGGTAGGTAAACACGTATTCAATATTTTTTTAAAACTGAATCAACCAATTGAACAAGGCCTAATACTTTGTTAAGTAATTTTTACACCAATGGAATTAGTGACTCTTTATATGGGAGCAATAAAAATTGGACTCTAACTAAGTCCTTTTTTATTTCTCTTTTTCTTCTTCTTTGTTTCTATCTTTGTTTTCTATTCCTTTTTTCAAATTTCCTTCTCTTGGCCTCTGTTTCAGTTTTTCCTTGTTCTTTAATTCCTACTTTTGCAAACCTTTGCATCTCTTGATCAAGAAGGCAGGATAAAAGAAAAAAGATCTTGAAAGGAGATCCCAAAAGAGCTATTGCATGAGCCACCTCTAGAGATGATATAAGTAAAACATTAAAAACTAAAAGATACAAAAATTAAAATCAACTAGGTACATAATTGGCATYGAACATTATAGTTATAATGCATCTTGACCCTTAACACAGTTTTAAAAATTAAAATGAAAAATATATTCGGGACAAGTAGAAAATCAAAATAAAATAAAATAAAAGGTGGCTTTTSATAATCTAACTACRGCCCGACATAAAGGGACCTCTGGGTCATGTGGGCCAGGAACATTTTGAAAACAAATATAGTTTATTATCTTTCGCTCACATTCTAAAGGAGGAAAAGAAAATGTATCTTCTCTAACAATTTATGTGCCCCAAGAACACTTTGAAAGGAAAAAAAAAAAAAAACTATATTATCGTTCACTATCATTCTCAATAAGGAAAAGAAAATCTCTCTCCTCTCACTCTCCCCCACATTATCGGTGCAATTTTCCTCCTTCCTTCTTCCATTTCATCTGGGAAAAATTACTGTGTGGAATCTCATCATCCAAGTGACCAAGTCATTCAATTACTTATTGAGAACAGTCTGTCTCATTCAAAAGTTTTGTGAAGTTCAAATATTTTGTCTTAATAATGAATGTTGATGAATTTTTAGGATTTTATGTAAACTAATGTGGGTGAAAAAATTGTATTCTGGAGAATCACTCGGCAATTTCAGTTTTGCATCTTTGTAGGTTGAACCTGCTATTTTCGATCTGTAATATAATATTATGCTAATGGAAATATATCTATTAGGATTTAATATAAAGATGAGATTTGTAACTTGGAACATGAAAAGGAAACCAGTGAGAAGTCACTAAATGTTGAATCTCCTTTTCATATATGTATATAACCTAAAAGTCATACAGAGATTTTGTCAATGTTGATTACACTCCACTAGCTTCCATTGTCTGCATAGTCAGTGAATATAACTAATTATTTTGAATAATCATAGTGTTCGCTTCACTGAATTATTCACAAATTTGCTCGAGGTAACATAAACTAAAGTGGAAAATCAAAATGCAAACTATTGTTGAATACTTCTTCTTTGAAAACATAGAGGGAAATGGTGAAACAAAAATAAAACTTTGGGATCTATCATTTTTTTGAGAGAGAAGAATCTTGAATTAAATATTTATTTATTTATACATCCATAAATCATAGAAGTTGAAGTACTTGCTTCACAAATATTATGATTATTCTTATTATTATTTATCAATGTTGTCAAATACCGATTATATTATTGTAGTAAAGTTTTATTTATTTTATCATATATAGTATTAAAATTCATCAATAACCTTACTCATATGATTGTATTACAACATCACCAGAGACTTTCTTCTGTCACTTAAATTGAAAACATGAGTTTCTAGGATCAAAGAATAACCCATCTCGTCACCAATATGCAAGTTGCTATCTTTGAATAAATCCATGCACGCCAGTGCATAATCATCGTTTGGCAGCATTTCAAAATAAAATCCATCAGCATGGTACTTTTTTCTGGTTTATTCGGTCAGTAACATCCCACAGACGTACAACAACCTTGCCGCCCAATGCCACTGAATTGGCCATGCTCAATGTCCAATAGCGAATGATGTATTCAAAAGTATAAATGAATGACACTACGAGTGACCCATTGCTACCCCATAAAGGGTAATTTTCTTCTTAATTAACTATGGATTTTTGTAGTCAATCACAGGTGATGGATGAACATCACTGATCTCCACAAGGACTCTGGTGACCTCAAACAAATGAACTTTTAWTCAAATGTTTTCTTCATTGTGATATACGATGTTTGAAGAAAAACATTTGTGATCCGTAGATTCATTTTGCCAAAAATAATGGAAACATTTTTGATATTAAGGAAACTGTTATGTGCTCAGTTTTGGTCGATTAATTTCCATAATATTTTATATTCTAGTGTGTTTAATTAATATTCYTTCCACGCTTGTAAAATAATAGCTGTGTTGGTTGTATTCGGCGTCATATGAAAATAGCCACAAATACGTGGGGAAGTTTCTRTCTTTAGAAAATCTAAAACAATCCAATTTTAAAAGTTATTCATCATCACAAATTGCCAATTTTAAATCTGTTTTGAAAAATACAGTTTGAAAAATGGGTAAGTAAATACATATTCAGTATTTTTGAAAATAAAATCAACGAACTGAACAGAGCCTAATACTTAGTCACATAACTTTTGCAAAAATGGAAGTAGTGTTTGCTTCAATGAATTATACACAAATTTGCTTGAGGTAAGATTAATTAAAGTGGAAAATCAAAACACAAACTATGGTTAAATACTTCTTCTTTGAAAAGATAGAAGGAAACGGTGCAACAAAAATAAAACTTTTGGGATCTAGCAGTTTTTTGAGAGAGAGTCTTCAAATTGAATGTTTATTTATGTATACATCCATAAATCATAGAAGTTCAAATAATTGCTTCATAAATATTATGATTWTGATTATTATTATTTATCACTAATTTCCAATCCACAAGTATTTTGTATTTTCGAAAACTAAAATCAACGAACTGAACAGGKCCAAATACTTTGTTGCGTAATTTTTACAAAAATATAATTAGTGACAATATGGGAACTTGAACAATGGACTCTAACTAGGACACTTGTTATTTCCCTTTTTCTTGTTCTTTGTTTCTATCTTTCTTTTATTTTCCTTTTTTTTAGATGTCCTTCTCTTGGCCTTTGTTTCATGTTTTTCCTTATTCTTTAATTCCTTCTTTTGCAAACCCTTACATCTCTTGATCAAGAAGGAAAAATAGAAGAAAAAATATCATGAAAGAAGATTTCGAAAAAGCTATTGCATGAGCCTCCACTAGAGATGATACAGGTAAAGGCTAAAAACTGAAAGTACACAAATTGAAATCAACTCGATACTTAATTGACGTCGAACTTTATAATCATAACACATGTTGATCCTTAATACAGTTTCAAAAATTAAAATGAAAAATATATTTAGGACAAGTAGGATATTAAAACGAAATAAAGGTGCCTTTGTATTAATTTAACTAGGGGCGGACAACAAGGGACCTCTTGGGGCACGTGCCCTAGGAAAATTTTGAAAAAAAAATATTGTTTATTGTCTTTTGCTTGCATTCTCAACAAGGAAAACAAAACATCTCTCTGCACTTTGAAAGAAAATAGTTTATTGTCTCCCGCTGGCATTCTCAACAAGGAAAACAAAATTTCTCTCCTCTCCCTCTCCCCCACGCTATTGATGTGATATTCCTACTGGCTTCTTACATCCCACCTGGGAAAAAAATTACATTTTGGAATCACATCATCCAAGTGGCTAAGTCATTCAATATCTATCTTTCTCATTCGAAATTTGTGTGAAATTGGAATTTTTTGTCTAAATAATGAGTATTGATGAATTTGTATGATTTTGTGTAAATGAATGTGGGTGAATGTATTTTATTCTRGGGAAGAGCTTGGAATTTGAAGTACAGTGTTTTTGTTGGTTGAACCTGCTAATTTCCTATTCGTAATGATCATATTATGCTTATGCAAATGAATCTATTAGGATTTCATATAAATAAGAGATTTGTAAAGTGGAACATGAAAAAGGGAACCAGAGAAAGGTCACTAAATGATGAATCCATCTCATTATATGTACTGTTGATGCCTAAAAATAGCCAACGTCAATAGCCAAAAAAGGGTAGCAACTAAGCCAGGAAAAGCGACCCTATTTCAACATGCATAACGTGTTTGAGGAGGAAAATACTAGCTGCTGGGGAGCAAYGACAGAGAATTCAAAAACTAAGCAGAACTGATACTAGCCGAAGAACAGAAGGGTGAAAATAGCTGAAACTGCAACATGAGCAGAATGGACAGAATGCCATCTAATTGGCTGAATAAGCCAAACCACCTGGCTGAGATCAGGGTACGACCTACCAACTGACGTTAAGAGAAGGACATGGGCCGAGAATAGCACGCACAGTTCAGAAATAGGGATAATGCCCTCAGCTTACTTTATCTCCAAGCCCGCAGATGTGCCTCGACCATGTATAAGGAAGACAAGAAGAAGCATTTACAAGTCCCCCCCAAATCATCAAATCCAGAAATCATATCCAATTCAGTCTTTAATTCAGTCTTTTCAAATTCATTAGACGAGTATAATGGTTATTTTTCCAGCTATATTTGATTTTAATTTTTCTTTTATTAACTTTGTGCATTTCGTAATATTTCACAATTTATGAAGCTTTCTGATCAGTTTTGGTTTATTGCTTTGCTTAATCTGTTTTATTTACTGCTTTAATTAGCATAGCGTGTTTAAAAAACTTAATCTATCAGCTTTATTATTTCATAGCTCAATTACAACATCCTTCCTAGCTTAGCCGTATTTTTGTTTAATTTAGTTTATTTGCTCCTGGCTTACTAGCTTTCTTTAAATTCATCCCTATAACTACTTTATTTGATTACTTTGCTTAAACAACTTTCTTGAAATTTGTAGGTGGTTTTGTTTTCTAGTTTAATTACCAGCTTGCTTAGTCTTACTAACAACCTAACTAATATACTCTGGGTGTTTGCATACATACTTTTTACTYGGCACCAAATCAACTGAGATTCCTAACTGAGTGAAACCACCACATAAACAACCTAGATGTATTTATAGCTAGTTTACTTGCATACTTTGCTGAAAGTAGCCTAACCACTRTTAGTAGGAATCATACTTCCTTTTTATCTCAAAATTCATTACTTTTTAATACACCAGTATTATAATACAAAGCTTTGCTTTCATTGCTGTCACTACTTAACCCCACGTGTTGTATCAGAGCCAGAACGACAACCATCTRGTTTCCAGAAAATTTTTCTGGAGAAGGGGAAGAATGAATAGTRTTTTGATAGATTATTGAAGAGTAAAGAGCATCAAAGCAAATATCATGGGTTTCACACCTTCAACTTCTAGTTCAACATCTGATAATGGTACATCTGTTTGAGATCTAGTACGTATTTCCAGTAATTTAACTTTGCCTAGAAAATCTTTAAATGACAAAAATATAGGTTCYTTAATAGAATTTTCTATAAATTCCTGATTTTRTTACAGAGTTGTTCCTCCTACRATCAGTCATTATAATATATACAGATCTCGTGGTAGTTTTCCTCTTGGTATTAGATCTATTCRTCAATTACTTAAGTCTAGTAGTCCTGCTATGACAGAATACTGTYAGTCTTCGAGTATTAGTCAGTGTGATATACCTTATTCTACTCATGAACATTATATTACTTTAAATATTATGCTTGAGATGATTGCCCAGTAGAAGATTGAGGGTTATACCCATATTCACCTTGGAGCAGTTCGTCTAGTACTAACTTTTGGTGGAAGAAAGGAACTTCCTGTCTCTGCCAAAGTTGCTCTACTTGATTCCAGGTTTACTAGCTATGAGTATGCGCTCATAGGCTTAGCAGTAAAGACTCTGAACTGTGGAAGTGTTATTTTGACAATTTCTCTTTGAATGATCCAAATCTTTCAACAGCATTAAAGGTTCAGATCCAGATCTCCGATGCGAAGCAAGTAGCAACTGCTACCATGGCCACTGTACATCATCAAATGGTGCATAGGCTACAGAACCATACATTGGTAAAGGCTCATAAAATRCATTGATGGTTCTGGCTGATGTAGACAATGATGTCTCTATAGTTATAGAGATACCCAGACAAATCTAAAGGAAAGATCTTCATAAATTAATCCCTACACAGTGGATTACTAATTATGAAAATCTGCAACAACAACAACAACCAGTACAGGCACCATTTGTACTTTCCAAACTTCCTGATGGAAAGGTGGTTCAAAAATTCATAATTCCTGAAGAAGAAGACCCAAGGCTTTCTTTTTCACAAATGATGATCAAACCRGTGGATACTAAAGAAGCTAGATGGCAAGAGAAGGTTCCAGTCCACTCTTTTGATGCACAAGTAAATCCCTCATATACTGATAAATGGTCACTTTATATGGGATGTTCCTGGCACAGGAACATGTGATCCAGATTGTTCATGTGATRAGTATGATTCTGATAAGGATCTTCCAAGAACGGATAGATCCAAAAAGAAGAAAAAGGGAACCAGCAAGATGGCCATTGCTTATCCTAACGATGAATCTGACAGTTCTCAAAAAGGTTTTAGGACAATTGGATATCTATGAACCTTTGAGCCAAGAAGGATGCCATCCATCTATGACTTGTTAAAGGTTCCAGCTCCACCTATGTTGGCAAGATGTTCAGCATATAAATCAGCATATGTCAAAAAGCCAACTCATACTGAGCCAATTCCATGTATGATGTTTTCTTCTACTTCTAATTTTCCATCCCTGGAAAGAAGAAGRGGATGATAGGAGAAAGATCACCACAGCTCCTTTTGTTAYGACAAGAGAAATTGATAACATGGGTAGATCTGYTCCTATCCAAGAATCAGATGAAGTTCTTAATTGGCAAACCCAAAATGCTTTGGCCCAAAATCAGGTCCTTAATAGGATTGATTAAAAAAGTAGAAAGGGTTATTTTTGATATAGAAGTCATCAAGAAGAAAGTAAATCCTCTGGAGAAGCTTCTTTATCAGTTAATGAGTGATAGATTCAATCAACTTGATAGGGATCCAAATGATATGATCAGAATAAAACATTTTGGTCCAGTATTTTATCAAAAGGAACAGGAGATAAGGAAGCTCAGAGCAGAAACTGAAGATGCAGACAACACAGAAAAACACAGGGGCTTCCATCTTTATTACCTCCTGCCTCACCAATATTCACTAAACAAAGGTCAGATATTTCTTATCTATTTCCTTCCATGAGAACTCCTAGCCTAGTCTCTCCAATATTTCCAAGTGTTCCTATAACAGCTCAGCCAACAGCAGGATATTACTAACAATCTTTAGCTTCTAAACCTCCCATTTCTAAAAATTTGTTTATAAGAAGAAATGAAGAAATGCAGAGAGAAAAAGAACGTGCCAAAGCTGCAAGAGCAGCTAGAGACAAAGGAAAGAGCAAAATGGAAAYTGAAGAAACCTTGAAAAAGGAGTCTGATCATCAACAGTTCATGATTACAAATACAAGCATGATTATCATTAATCCCGAACCAAGTCCAGATCCAGAAGCAATTCAAGAAAATGAATCACAGGGATCTGATTCAAATTACTCTTCTGAAACTGAAAATTCACTAAATAATAATGATATTTTTGGTAATTCAGGTTTTTCAGGAGATGAATAGATGGACGTGATAGCTATCTTTATGGCTGACCCACAACCATCAGAACCATATGTCTCTGAAGACATTGATGAAGAAGATGAAGCTGAAAGTTCACAAGCTAGATCTCAACCTCCAAAAGCAAAGAAAGAAGCTCCAGAAGGACCTTGATTTACAATGGATGATGTTCCAGTTAATAAGAGAACAGAAAGACTGCAAGAATTCTTTGCCTGGATAGATTTCAGTCTACGAAAGGGAGAATTTCTTCCTAACATACTTGCTGAATTTTATTCTCGACTAATTGGTTCAATAGGTGATTGGTTTGCTAATCTTAGTTCTTACAATAAAACTAAATTGTTTGGTCTTTCTTATGAGGAAACATCAGGACTTTTGTATAAAGAATCTATTGGGGATGTAACATTGCATGCTAGAAACTCCGACATAATTATTGTAAAATGAAATTTTTTCATTAAAACTCACTGATTTGAACAAACATTTTAAAAGAACGTCTGAAATATTTTACATTCTTAGTGGAACTCCAGATTTAAAGCAAGTCTATCTGACATCTCTTTCATAGGAATTGCATCCTAATAATGTAAAGCTCACGCTTGAAGCCAATAAGAAGCTCGGCATGGGAGAAATTCATCAGATTACTCTCACTACTCATGAAAGATTATGTCATAGTCAACAAGTCATCGCTGATTATTTCAAAAATGAGAAGCACAGCAAAAAAGCATGTTCTAAGATATATGAGATAGGGTGTTTGAAACATGAAAAATGTGTTTACAAGAAGTCATCCAAAAAGAAGAAATTCCAAAAGAAATCTGATGAGGGACCACTCACCACACCACATATGGTGCCTACATTTGATAGCCCCATGACTAGAGTTAGGGCTAAGAAGATCCAACAATTCATTTACCCGTGGCAAAAGAAGACAGCCCAAGACGGTGGCCCATGTCTTCCGCCTCTTTCCTTCATGGCGCCAAGAGAAGATAGCCCCTCGTTTCTAGACTCTTTCTTCATGGGCCAAATGAGAAGATAGCCCCTCGTTCTAGACTCTTTTCTTTGCGACTAAGAAGATAGTTTTTCTAGCTTTATTTTATGTTTTATGCATTAGATTCTTTTTTTTTTATAGCAAGGCTAAGCGCCACCTAGGTATAAAAGGCTTCCTTGTCTTCACTTTTGAAGGGCAGATTTTCGTTGGTTAAAGAACACAAAGAAAAACACTATTTTTCCTTTTGGTTGAATGCCATCGAATTTCCTTGAGAATTTAGAATGCATTGTTGTTTTTTTTATTTGCTTAATGTTTGTTTGTGTTAATTTCTTTCAAGGATTTGGTGCTAGCAAGCTTCATTAAGTATCCTCCTTGTGCGTGGTTGCCATTAACATTGTGTAGGTTGTAAAGGGAGAAGGTTGAATCCTTCATTGTATTTGGTTCTTGGATCTCAAGAGATCAAAGGTTGTTACCTTGGTTGGTTCTAGTTTTTTCTTCAATTATCCTTCCATTCTGATTTCTCCATTGCCGTCTTGTTCTAACATCTTCCATTATTTTTTTGTTTGTTGTATTGTGTCTAGATCTGAGCTTTGTGGACTAATCCCACATCAAATTGTATTCAGAAAGCTTTGGTTGACATTCAAAACATCTCTCTATCTCAAAAAAAAAAAAAAAAATTGAGAGTTTGTTCCCATTGTGAGAGTCTTGAGTTGTTGGTTAACATCAAACACATCTCTAATCTCAAAATCACCCAAAAAAAAAAAAAAATGTGAGAGCTTTGTTTTTCCCATTGTGGATCTTGAGTTGTGGTTGACATCAAACACATCTCTATCTCCAAAATAAAAAAAAAAAAAAAATTGAGAGTTTGTCCCCATGTGGAAGTATGGGAGTTGTGGTTGCACAAAACACATCTTCGTATCTCGGAAAATTAAAAAAAAATTGAGGTTTTCCATCATTACTGAATCTTAAGTTGTGCTTTGCATTTCTCACCATATTGTTGTTGTTCTTTGTGTCTTAAGATCATCTTTAGTCTATTGGCGTGCCAAAACTCACCTTAAAAGCAGTCTTTGAGCTTGAGAGTCGCCAAGCCTACCTAACAGGCGCCTAGCTTTGTTTCACACAAATCACCACACACCTCGAGACTATCATACGTCCATTTGCGAGCATTCCATCCATCATATCCTACCACCACTTTTAAAGCCATATCCACTCAGCAAGGCAAGGCAAATCCAAGGAGGAATTCCCCTAAGCGGCGCCTCAACCCTACACTACCTGCCCAAGCAGCCCCAACCACCCCCAGGCCAACGAAAGAAAAGAAGAAGAACTCCTATCTTGTATTTTATTGTTGAGACCAAAAAAAAAAAAAAGAAGAAGAAAAGAAAAGAAATTTAAAAAAAAGAAAAAGAACGAAAGAAAAGAAGAAGTCTCTTACGTTTTCTGTAGTTGTGGTCAGAAAGAAAGAAAAGAAGAAGTCTCCTACCTATTCTATAGTTGTGATCAACTTATATCATCAAGACTTAAGTTAAAGACTTGGAAAACATCAAGGTACCCTACCTCCTACCTAAACCTACACCTACCCTATGCCAAGCCGCTCCTTCATGCTATTCTCAACCTTCTTTGGCTTCTTCAAGGCTGAGTAAAGGTATGTCTATCCGTCTCCTTAAGTCCTAAATMTTCTTCTAAAGTCTTGATTGCACATTCCTTATTGCAAATCTAGAGTCTTGTCTTTAGTCTTTCTTTCCCTTTGATTGAGTCTTGTTCCTACTGCCAAGACATTACAGCTTATACCTCTCTTTATTCACTTCATTTTGTGGTCTGAAAGTCATCTAATTCTATTGGTTACTAATCCTTASAAGGCAATCCATCAAACCAAGTTTGAATCAGCAACAATTGAGAGAGAGTGATCACAAAGAGGGCATACATGGGAAGTTTTTATTGTATTTCACTAACCTAACAAGTTCGTGTGCTGAAGTTTGTTGTGATAATGTCTAGGTCACCGAGTCCAAGGCATGAAGAAAGCAGCGAGCCATTGCCACCCTATTTGTTCATCATGCTCAAGCGCATGGACGACAACTTGGCAACCTTGGCCACAAGGATGGAGGCGCTTGAAGCTAGGACCTCTCCACCAGTCCATTTGCCAACCATAGGCGAAGTCCTTGCCACCAATTTTGATATCGGTGGCCCTAGCCATGATCGCCCAAGGCCCCTATTGCTAGACCAGTAAGTTGCCTACCAAGCTTTTAGAGAGGAGTCTAGAGCGTCTAAGGGCCATGTTGAACCACATGCCCAAGTGCCCTTACCAAGGAGCTGGTCCTTTTGTGCATAAGGAAGTCCATTCAAACCATCAATCACCTCGTTTTAGAGCTCCTTACGATAACAATGCTTTTGATGCTTTTCAGGGTTACCAAGGAGATGACATGGAAGAGGATTGGAGACCTGAGCCACCAAGATGTTTCCGACCAAGAAGGGGGCGTGAGGTTGAGCAAGATGGTCTAGGAAGTGTCAAGGTGAAGATCCCAACATTTGAGGGCAAGTGTGATCTAAATGCATACATGAAGTGGGAGACTAAGATAGAGCAGATTTGGACGTGCCATAATTTCCTCGAGCATAGGAAGGTTCAATTTGCAGCCCTTGAGTTTAGTAGTTATGCCTTGATTTGGTGGGACAATTTCATCAAAGAGAGGAGAAGAATCCTAGATCCGGCTATCAACACTTGGGAGCAAATGAAGGTACAAATGAGAGCTAGATATGTCCCTCAACACTACACCAGAGAGCTGCGCCAAAGGCCTGAAAACCTAAGACAAGGAAGCATGACAGCTGAGGAGATATATAATGCAATGTAAGTGGCCATGGTGAGAGCCAATGTGAGGGAAGATGAAGAAACTACTATGGAAGGTATCTTTTTGGCTAAYGAAGTTGACTTGTATCCCTATGAGTCTATGACAAAATTGCTCCATTTGACGGTCAAAGTTGAGAGAAAGACTAAAGCAAGGAGCCAAGGGAGCAAGGGAGGTCAAAACAACTTGTCACCATGGAAGAACCAAGGCAACCGAGGCCTCTCTTCCTTCATCTGCATAAGAGGACGTTAAACTAAGATTAGCAGATGGTATGTAATGGCGAGGGTGAGAGAGCGGTGGGCAGCAGGGGTTCAGGTGTGTGATATGGATCGGATCCCAGGTATTTTACATGGATAGCCTATCGAACCATGTTCCTTGTAGACATCGTGTAGTTTCGATGTGACGTGCGTTTTCATAGACTGCTGTGACTCATGGGTGTAGGTGCGACTCTAGATCTACGGTCGTTGGAAAGGTTGGCGGGCAGGATATACTGCTGGCTTCGTAGGGGAGAGTCTTGATAGTAACTCTGTCCTATGGCCGTAAGGAGTTGATAACTCGAATTAGGGAGTTGATTTCCGTAGCTGAGCCGCCATGTCCTGGGTGAGGAGAGTGCTTGTGTGTGGGTTCAAGGCGCATGGTTTGAATATATAGCTCGACGTGGTACAACTATGATTACGGAAATAGTGCCCATAGTACCGTACAGGTACAAGGGTAAACGTCTGTGAAAGTAGTTGTTTACCAGAAGAAGGTAGGAATAGTGAGAGTGAGAGTATAACCGGATTTACTAACTATTAACCATTCCAGCCAATCATAAGCCTTGTGCTTAGGGAAATTTCGGTTCTTTCTAATTTTTTTTTTAACTTGGAGATGGAACTATAAATTTCGTTTGTTATCAAATACCAGGATCTTCCCTCCATTTCCAATCCTCATGAGGGAAACCCCAACACACCTTCTACGTACCCACAGAAACTTCTACACCTCGACCGCAACCCACCGGGTGACCACGGAGTTCGGGTGGAACCGAGGGAACCGGTGAAGGAACCACGAATCCGGGGTGAAGAG
>MEJB01000104.1:182496-194382 GCA_001752375.1 Rhazya stricta
TGCTGTTTATTAATCCAAATGGTTTAGAGGAATTTTCATAATGTTTCATTGCCTTTTCATATTTTGCACACATAGTTTCTGATTAAAAAAAATTTTGCAAAATTTTCCACTTACTAATAAAGAAAACTACCAGCATAATGAAAATTTTCTTTGCTTCTTGTAAGGATTACCATGCTTTAACGCTTTGTGACACATGATACGTACTGATACGAGTGGGGCTAAATAAGGTCGATAAAATGGTCATTTTATCAAGATCAAAGAATGAAATTACGAGTTTACATGTAGAATAGAGCTATCGAAATATGGAAAGCAAGTTTTTTTTTGGCTATTTTCCTCAAGAAAGAAATTGTTCCTGAGATGGATAATGTATTCCTTAATGCTCCATACAATGGACCCTATCATGCCCATTTGGTTTAAAGAATTGCTTCCATCTCTAATTTTTTCAAAAAAGGGTGACAAAAAATTTTTGAGCCGATATTGTCTATTGCTTTGGTAATACATTAATGATAATCCCTTCTCCTTCAGTAAGAGATGAGCTAGATCATGAGAAACTTTTTAACCATTCCTTTGATATTGGTGTAATTCCTCACGGTATCATGCTCCTTAGAGAAAAAAGAGCCACATAGGTCTTTCTAAAGTTGAATACCTTGGCATGAAAAAAATTGCCAATGAAGCCTATTCAACCGGAACCTTTCCATTGTTGAAAACCTTTCTCATTTCCTGATGAAAATCTCTCAAAAAAGGAAATTAAACAATTCCTTGGTATCATCAACTACATAAAAACTTTCCTAACAAACCTCTCATCAATTACGAGCCAGTTATCCAAACTTCCCTTAAAGAAAAATTTGCCCACTTGGGGGCACAGCCCAACCAAAGCATCAAGGCTTTGAAGGAAATGGCAAGCTAACCGATGCCTGCTTAGGATTCCAACCACAGGTCTTCAAGATCTTACCAAATAGATGTAAGTTGATGAACATTGGGGTGCATCTTAGCTTGAGGAAATTAATGGAGAAAAAATACATTATGGACATGCTTTGTGTCAGTTCAAAGATGGCATAGAAGCATTATCACAACCACAGTCAAGGAGATCTTGACCATAAATAAATAGTATTAAATGCTTGAGTTTTATTTGATAGGTCAATGAATTCATTATTCAATCATTTCCCAAAGTCCTTGACTTCACCGTGTACGCAGCGAAGTAGAACTTCTCCTCGCCTGTTGCGTCGCAATGATTAGATGAAAAGGTTTTCCTGGATGCTCTATCAACAATTCTCAGCTTCAAGGATCAGTGGGGTGCCGGAGAATTGGCGTGTGGGGGCGAGTCTCTTGAACTCTGAGATCTACTCATATTTCCCGTGTTTCCACTCCTCCTCGATTGGCTAGCCTGTCCGAAGGCAGTCTTGCCAACATAAATGCCTCCAAGGTTCATTGGAGTTCCTTGTGCAAAATAGGTATTACCTGTCCCTTCGTTCCGGGGCCTGAACCACTTCCGTCCTTGGCTTTCAACGCGTGTCGAACCATTACCAAGATAGAAAAATTTATTTCTATAAGAACTTCATACATAAACAAAGTATGTGGTATATAAGAAAATTGAAGCTTAGCATAATCCCCCCAATTTAGACAAAAATATAAATAAACATACTTATAACAATTGACATTTAACATCATTAAGAATTTAAATTAAACATAACTTACCAACTGGTCCAGGGAGAAATGACTTATGGCAATGGCTTTAATACCATTAATCCTTTCTGAATTTTAAATTATTTTTGTATGAGGTGGCACAAAATCGTTTTTTAAAAATTTAAGCTTCTGATACCAAAACAGTAACAACCCCCTAAGATTTAGGATACTTTATCTAACCCGGAAATGTCAGCCATTTACTGGCTCTCACCTACAAAAATGGGGAAAATAAATATCCTTGAAACTTTAAATAGAAAGAGGTTTTTTTAAAAAAATGAATATTTTAATAAAAATGTTTATAAAAATTTCCGATAAAGTTTCCTTCTATAATATAAACCATTTACCTGTTACAATCAGAAAATTCCCACAACAACATATCCAATACTCTATATAAATAACTTGAAATCCCAACAACCTCCAAAACGTCATCAACCAAGAAATACTCCTCTAGATTTAACCAGAGATAATTAAAAGAATAAATGGGCGAATAACAACTAAATGATGAGTACATGATTAAAGAATTTCTCCTGCTGAACTCCCATATCTATACCCCAGTATTCCTTCCAATCAGCCCTCGATTCATTATCAGTCTACACGCAGCGACACCCTCCACCGCCACTACTGGCCTTTCCTAAAATGCAGCCATCGCGGCGGAAAAAGAGGTAGCTAAAGCTAAGTAAGTAAATCCCCAAATGCATGATCCATAAGATCCAATTACTCTGCTACAAACATTCATACACCACGTTCAGCTATCTACGCATACCAACATTCCTATCCTCAATTTCTATCATACCGTAGCTCACTTGGCTAGCGTCATCAATCCTCGCTTAAGCCTTACCAGTGGGGCATTAATTCTTTGGAAACCGGTAAAATTTCCTAATCCAGTAAATCGCTACGTGATTACAATTCATTAAATTTTTTCTTTTATTTCACCTCATCCAGCGGTAACATTTTTATTCCATTTCACCGCTCAAATACGGGTTGGTCTGGTGGTGCTGGGTCCCCCCGTGCCCCATTTCCACTCACATCTTCATGCTTGGCTTACACCCTCTTTTCCATTTCCTAACTTGCAAAATTCATTACGTTTAAATTTCCATTTCTAAACTTATCCTTAAACCATTTCTCTTATCAAACCATGAAAAATGCAACTTTTCCCCAAGAAAAATACATCATGGATAATGAACATGAATTCATGAAACAACGTTCTAACGTGTAACAAATAGATTCCTCACAGATTTACTTTAACATCATCATAAAACAACTAGACAATTAACATATATCATATTACATTCGAAACAGAAGTCCATAATGAAAAGAATGAAATTTACTTACCTGATGTGCTTAACGTTAGAATTTACTTAAATGTAATAGGTCCCTTGGTCCAGCCCCCCAATGTCCAATGTGCCTGAAAATTTCTAATTATTATAACCAAAATATAAAATTCATTTAACTGAATGTTCGACTTAAAACATTACATTTATCATAGACGTCGCTCTCGTATTAACCCATCTTAAATTTTTGAAGTTGACACAATACATACCCAAGTATGAGTTTATTGCATGGGTTCCTCTAACTCTCCGCTAACAATGTCAATGACAACCAAAACATAAATACATTCCTAAAAAAAAAAAAAACCCCATACTAATTTAAATAAAAACATTTAATCATGTAATAAAACATAATCTATGTTTTTCCCATAATATCAACACGAATACAATTACATAAGTCATTTGGATTAATGAAATCGAATAAATCAACAGTTTCACCTTTAATTGAAAAATCCTAAGTGTTGTGGTGTGGAGGTATGTTGCGCCCCGAGCGTGCAAACAAATGGTCGAACAAATAGCCAGGTCGTGAGCACGGTGCTGGTGCTAGGTGTCTGGGCTGCTTGGGGTTGCCTGGTGCTGATGGGCTTGGAGAATTTCCCTGCTCTGGCTGGACTTAGTTGATTCAGAACTGAAACTGGTGCTCTTTTCGATTGAGCTTCCAGCCTGCTGGTTGACAAAAATTCTGTATGCTAAGCTGGCGGAGTTTGAAAGAACTGGCGACCTGGTATGGTTGCACCCGTCGAGCAGCCGATCAGTGAGGCAACAACAGCGCGCAAAAAGAAGCAGAACCAATGAAGAGCGACCTGCAAAGCTTTGGTGCACAGGGGGCCATGGATCTGGGCCAGGTTTGAGTGCAACGAAGCAGGTAACTTAAGTGCGACGAGAGAGGGTTGCGGCCTAGCAAGCTCCGATCGGTAATCACAGGTTGTTGAGAAGGTAGGCAATGGCAAGTAAGATTGATTCGGCTCTGTCCAACCACGGAGGCAATGCAGCAAACGAACAAGGCGTGCAGAGGGCGAATAGATCCTGGGCTGAGCTGCCTTGTTTGGGACGCAGCAACTGCAAGCGCATGCTGGCCCGAGGTCCGATGAGTTGGCAAGTTTTGGGTTCCGTTCCAAGCAGTCCAGGTAGATAGCACCACGGAACAAAGATCATCTTATGCCGCGGATCTGGATTTCGATGGTGGTGTTGCTCGGGCAGTAAGGGTGGCAGCAGAGAGAGGGAAAGAGAGGGAGACAGTGGGAGGAGGGAGGGAGAAGAAGATGGTGAGAAGAGGTCGCAAAGGTGGGGTTGGTAGCAAGCAGTGACGGATTGGTGGGCGCAAACTCGGATCTAGACACAAACACTAACAGGGGAACAATGGAAGATGTTAGAACTAGTCGGCAATGGAGATATCAGAATAGAAATATAATTGAAAGAAAATTGGAACCAACATGGCAACAACCCTTGATCTTTTGAGATCAAGAACCAAATACAAATGAGGCTTCAACCTAAGATCTTCCCCTTTACAACCTTACACAATGGCCATGGCAGTCAAGCGCAATGAGGATTCAATGATGCGTGGTAGCACCAATCTCTTGAAGAAATAACACACACAAGACAACTTAAGCCAAATCAACAACAATGCACTCTAAATCTCTCTAAATCTCTTAAGGAAATTCGATGCATTAAATCAAAAGGAAAACAGTGCTTTCTTTGTGTTCTTCAACAAAATGAATTCTGCCCTCAAAGTGAAGGCAAGGCAGCCATTTATACCTAGGTGGCTTACCATGCTATAAAAAAGGAAACTAATAAAACATAAAACGAGCTAGAAAACCATGTCTTAAAAATCCATTACATATCCCAAAATAATCCTCAAACATCCTTGAGGTCTTCTTGTGCTCCTATGGCCACCATGTTCAACAAATGAGGCTTAGGAAGATCCTCCAACATAGCTAGCTCCTTGGATAAGTAGAATGCAACTACCTTGTCCAACTCTTGTTGTATCTTCTTAGCCCTAACTCTAGTCATGGGGCCATCAAATGTAGGCACCATAGGTGGTGTGGTGAGTGGGCCCTCATCATCCGCCCTCTATATAAGGGCCCATTTGTATCAGTTCAAGGAAAAGTCAAGTTTTGGACAGACTGAATCGAAAGAACTAAAATAGTAAATCGATTTCAGATAGTCTTGAATTTGAAGTTGTATCTTTTATTCTGAACTAAAACATGTTTTGCTAAAACCTAATCTCTTGAAACTCTCCAGTCTTCATTATACTTTTCTTTCTTCTTCTTGAGTATTCATCTGAATATTCAGCTCTCGAGATCCTTGTTGTGGTTTTTAAGAAGCTTTTTGTTGTTACAGATAAGAGAGAGTAATCTCTAAAGGCAGCATAGAGGCGAAAATAGGCCACGAAGTGCCGCTGAATGTAGCTTGACCACTATTAGTAGGAAATGTACTCCCTTCTTATCTGAAACTTCATTAATGTTTAATACTGTAATTGATGTGGGGATTAGACACAAAGCTTGGATCTAGACACAAACACAAACAAGAAAACAATGGAAGATGTTAGACCAAAGTCGGCAATGGAAGAATTCAGAATAGAAGGATAATTGAAAGAAAACTGGAGCCAACAAGGCAACAACCTTTGATCTCTTGAGATCAAGAACCAAATACCAATCATGATTCAACCTTCTTCTCTTTACAACCTTACACAATGGCCATGGCAGCCACGCACAAGGAGGATACTCAATGAAGCTTGCTAGCACCAATCCCTTGAAGAATTAACACACACAAGACAACTTAAGCCAAATTAACAACAATGCATTCTAAATCTCTCAAGGAAATTCGATGCATTCAACCCCAAATAGGGAAACTGTGTTTTTGTGCTCTTAAACAAATGAATTCTGCCCTCAAAGTGAAGACAAGGAAGCCTTTTATACCTAAGTGGCTTACTTATCTTCAAACCATGRAGGTCACAGGTTCGAATCTAGAGGCCCTTGCTATAAAGGAATTAATGCATAAAATATAAAATAATTTAGAAAACCATGTCTTAAAAATCCATTACATATCCCAAAAGAATCCTCGAAAATCCTTGAGGTCTTCTTGTGCTCCTATGGCCACCATGCTCAACAAATGAGGCTTATGAAGATCCTTCAACATAGTTAGCTCCTTGAACAAGTAGAATACAACTACCTTGTCCAACCCTTGTTGGATCTTCTTAGCCCTAGCTCTAGTCATGGGGCCATCAAATGTAGGCACCATAGGTGCTGTGGTGAGTGGTCCCTCATCAATAATACCCGAGATTTAGCTTCTGTTTTTCCTTTTGAACTTCATATATATATAAATAGACAATTTATGTTCGAATCCACTAATTAGATTGTATTCATGATTGTTAGTAAATTGATTTATTTACAGCGAAAGGACTTGGAGGTCGTAATGTTTGAGGGGCCAATCAGAAATAAATAATTATTTTGTTGATTTATTATTTGGATCCTCCTTCAAACTCTCTAGTCCTTCCATTATACTTTTTCTGTTCTTCTTCCTTTGAGTATTCATCTGAATATTCAGTTCACGAGATCCTTGTTGTGGTTTGTAAGAAGCTTTTTGTTGTTATAGATAAGAGAGGTAAATCTCTAAAGGCAGTAGTAGAGGGAAAAAGCAAAATGGCCACGGAGGCTTGCTGAAAGTAAGCCTGACCACTATTAGTAGGAATTCGTATTCCCTTCTTATCCTGACACTTCAATTAATGTTTAATAACTGTTATGGATGTGGGGATAGCACAAAGCTTTGGATCTAAGACACAAAACACAACAAGAAACAATGAAAGATGTTGACAAAGTCAGCTATGGAAGAATTCATAATAGAAGGATAATTGAAAAAGAAATAGAAACAAAACAGGACAACATTATACATAACAAGAAGTCAAAAATAACAATAGAAGGATTACAAACCATTAAATATACAACCATTATAAACACCATATATAACAAGAGGACAAAAAAAATAAACAGAACACAACACAAAAGAGAAAATTTAATACAAAAAATAGACACAGAAAAGAACACACACACCTTGAAGAAATACACACAACAGAACACATAAGACAAAAATAAACAATTGCAACAAATAACATAAACTCAATACATAAAAGGATATATAAAATAGACAACATATACAAACACCCCAAAAGGAGAAAAAACTGATAAGTTATAAAAATGAGGAACATAACTTAACAAAATAGAACAACATACAGAGACAAAAAGGAAACCATAATATAAATATCAGGATAGCAATAAATGATACAACAACAACAATAAAAAAGAAGGAGGTCCACAGGTTTGAAATCCAGAGGCCCTTGCTATAATGAACTAATGGCATAAAATATTAAAATAAGTTAGAAACCATGTCCTTAAAAATCCATTACTATCCGCAAAAGATTCTCAACATCTTGAGGTCCTCTTGTAGCTCCTATGGCCCCCAGCCTCAACAAATGAGCTTTATGAAGATCCTCCAATATAGCTAGCTCCTTGAACAAGGTAGGAAATACAATACTTTGTCCCTAACTCTTGTTTGGATCTTCTTAGCCCTATCTTAGTCCCATGGGGCCCTCAAATGTAGGCACCAGTAGGTGGTGGTGGGTGATGGTCCCTCATCAGTAACCCCTGAGATTTAGTGTTTTGTTTTTTCCTTTTGACTTCATCTATATATAAATAGACAATTCTATGTTCTCTAGATCGCGCTAATTAGATTGTATTCATCAGATTGTTTATAAATTGAATTATGTTAACAAACGAAAGGACTAAGCCGTAACCATTTGATTGCCAATTCACGAAATAAATAATTATTTCTTTAATCGATTTATTATTGTTATGGGCGCTTATATGTGAGTAATGTTTATTTTAAGGTAAAATTTATCACTTTACTTTTAGAAGTTCTTTAGTTAATGTAATTTAAGACTTGACCGCATTAGAGGCCCATCCTGCTTCTGTATTCAAATCTAAAACTGATTGTAGTCTCGATTTTTGGGGCGAAGAAAAGCTAACATAGATTTTAATTTAGTTGGGGCTTAGTGGGGTTTAAGTAATAAAAATATGCCCTACGAAAAAATTTTTAGTTAGGTTTAAGTTAGCTTTCAAAAAGAAAACATTTAAAATGAAGATTCCTTTCATAACTTTTTCCCAAAGAAAAGCGCCTAAATATTAAACCTGCCTAATCCGTAGGGCTGCCACCAACCGGTGGGCTCATCCTTTGCCTCACCGATGCCGGCCTTCCCACCCTCTTTCTCTCTCTCTCCTCTTCGTCTAATCGATGCCGACCGCCCTCCATCTCCTTCGTTCTCGTCAAAGTGAACCAGGCAGCCAGGCACCAGTGACGTTCACTAAGTATTGGAAACAGAGCCACTTCAAATAGAAAGTGTAACGATACTTTTGAAAGATGAAAAAATCTAAGTAATAATGTTAACAAAATGCAGCGTAAATGTTTATTGTGGCGTGGAGCAGCTGGCTTCTTTAAATTGGTAATGTTGCGATCATTTGAAAATGTGCGTATTCAATTGTGGAGCAATTGGATTTCCAAGGAAAGTGCAAAAATGTGTTTAAAACTAAATGCAAAAACTAATACTTCATGAAGGACACAAATATTGCTGGTTGATTTTACTTTATCAGGGCAAAATAAATGTTGCTTTCGAGAGAGAGAGTCCATCTTTTCTTCGGCATGATAGACGCCATAGAGTTGGGCTAGGCATAGCTCTTTAAATTTTTTGCATTTTCCTTATTCTGATAAGTGCGCCAAATCACAATCTCAGGGAGGGTATATTGGAAGCGCACTGAAGGGCTCCGTAGGAACATTGGAACTACGAGGCAGAGGATTTTCGACAGGATCGGGCAACAATACAAAGAATTACACTCCGGAGCATCGAGCACAGATCTTAGGATTCGAAGCTAGAATTGTTTTGTGCGGTGTGGATGGCGCCAGGCAAATTAAAGCTCTTTTTAAGGAGAGCAAGAACAGCATCACTAGATGATTTTGACTTGTGTCATTAGTGCGCGCATTTAATCGGTTGGACCAATACAATAAGCCACAACCTTTCTTTTTAATGATCAATACCGCATTGGCCACATCCAGGATGGTTCAAGATTGAAGCTTGCTCTCCGCGCAGGACACACTGGAGTCCATTTGTGCTGAGAGTGGTAAACCTGATCAATCAACTATTAGTGCTGTTCAAGGCGCAATAATTCTACGCACAGTAAAGCAGCGTTGTTGCGCTTGTCCATGTCAAGCATTTGCTTTAATAACATTATCAAAAAGCTTTAAGCTTTGTTAAGCACCCCGCAGATTAGGCAAACTTTATCCTAACTCGGGAGGTCATCATTTACTCACTAGCATTTACGAAGCTTGGAAAAAATCCGCTAACGCATTGTCTAAACCAAATAAGTAAATAATTAATAATAACACAAAAACGCATTCTAGTCAACAACATCTTATCGGCATAACATTCATCTTAATTAACTCAGAGTATCATTGTTTGCTCACAGCGACCTCCTTGCACAACCTACGTGCAGGCAGGCATCTAGGCAGCATTATCCCACCTGATAGCATATGCAAAAATGAGAAAGGAGAGAAAGCATATATATAGTACAACTCATATAAGTAAATCCAAATACTATGAAAGTCCTCTTCTGTGCATAGAAATGCCATTACATTTCCCGCCGACTACAAGAATTAGTCCTCACGAGATCATCATCCTTGAGGGAGTCTACTCTATATGCGTAGTCCTCCAGCTGTCTCTCTCACACTGAGAACTATGTTCGAACATATTTCAGTTTGTATAGCTTTTATGGCCAATGACTATATCTCCATACTCCTTATGCAATCATGTTGAGAGGCAAGGATATATAGATAATATCCATAACTACACTCATTACATTGTGGGCATCTCTGTTAGTTTGATCTTCTCTACTGACATGATAGATTAGCATTCTAGTCATGAGAGGCGCGCGAGAGCGCTTCTCGCGCGCTAGAGGATGCTTATATGTGGTCTATGCGTCTTGGGTACCCGATTAAGCGCTATTTGTTAGTCCTGGAGACAGAGGGCCATCGCATCATGCCTCGCAGCTGACATTCCGTTTAGCTCCCTTTCTTGGTATACAGTGACTCGACCTGCTCTCTCACCTCCAGAAGGTGCAGTAGCTCATACTGGTCTATCACCTCTCCTCCATGTAGCGCTACAGTGAGTATAAGAGTTGGTGTCAGACCCCCAATGAACTGCTCGCCATTCTCTATCATCCACTTACACTCCTCTCCTTTCACCATTAGACTAGGGCAGCTTCTTACACTCCTATGCCAAAAAGATCTCTCACATTTTCTCCTCGCACTATGATGCTTGAAGGACGCAACGTTACGCCTCTAAAAGCATGACATCCCCTCATCTTCGACATTGCACATATTTTGCGAGTGCGTACGACATACGAGCATCTTCACTCTCTCATGATAGTCATGCCACACGAATGTCTTCCGGTGGCTTAAATTCAAGCGCTTTGCTCGCTAGAATGATGTGGCAATGCTGTCCAACTTGCACATGCACATTGCGCACAAGTCAATATATTCTGCCCATATGGCCGTGAATCAGTCCAACATGCAATCTCCTCTGATCGAGTATCCTAAGCATAGCAGACATTCGCTAGATTGATAGAAACATCGATACAACTGACATCCCACCACATATCTGCAACACATTATCTGCTTGAGCATAGCATACAATCCCAACGCACTCTTAGAGGGCTAAGTACCACGAGCAGATAAAGACACTAGAGAGGCTGAGATAGTGACGAGGCAATTGGCTGGGTGTCATCTCATGTCTATTAGAGGCGCGAGCGCGGCGCGCGCGAGTTGGACTATGCCTCCATAAGATGCAGTGGAGTGACATCCATTGCATATGCATCCTGAATCGCATTGTGAGCGGATATTGCCTTTATCTGTCTAGCAGTACGCGGACCCGCCTCAGACTGCAGAGACCTAGCCCCTCTCAGTCCCCTACATGATGTGCAATTATGGACGTTTAGGAGGACACAGCTGACACAGCTATCGTATATGAGAATGTGATGACATTTAACCTACGCTGCTTGCGCTCTCTTGCCCTCAATCCCTCAAGAGTCGGCATATGTTTTAAACGCTTTCGCTGTACTTCACATTCAGGAGTGAAGTGAAATCGCTTTTTCGACGATCGTTCTTCACTTTAAGGCTCAAAACAACCTATTTGTGATTAACAGAAAGAAAGTCTTATTTAGTAATGACTGTCGCAAACTATTAGATAATTTAGGGTTTCCTTTCAACAATGTTATTTGCCAATTATTATCATACCTAATCGCGCCACATTCACGGCTAATTATCAGCGTCTTTTTAAGGATAATGCAATTTAAAACCGCTTCATTTGGGTATTACATTAATCTAATGTTCTGCCACAATTTTACTTTAGAAATATCAAATCTTCCTAGGTCATGAATTTCATATGCAAAATATTACTTGTTTTCGAGCGCTTTTAAAGTCCCAGCAAGTTCCAAGTGTCTCGGAAATGTTTTGGGTTCTTCGGGGGCCTTTGGTGGCAACGCCTGGGCAAGCTAGGCACTCCCAGAACTGGCGAGTGGCCAGCCAAAGGAAACCAGCTAACAGGGCCCTATAGGCTGATTCCAGCAAGGCTTCCGGCGTTCCGGAGGGCCGCGACTAGAAAGACGTTGTCGTCTACTCATCCTCGGAGACCCGCACAGGACGTAGCAGAATCTAGCGAACTTTTTCGGCGAGGCAAGAAGTCCTACTTGATCTTTTTTGTCAGAAGCAGTCAGCGTGGGTGGATGGTGGTGTCCGCGCAGATTCGGGTCGAGCAGAGAAGAAGAAGAAGCTG
>MEJB01000104.1:254287-266872 GCA_001752375.1 Rhazya stricta
GGGAAGAAGGTTGAATCCTCATTGGTATTTGGTTCTTGATCTCAAGAGATCAAGGGTTGTTGCCTTGTTGGTTCCAGTTCTCTTTCAATTATCCTTCTATTCTGATTTCTCCATTGCCGACTTGTTCTAATTTCTTCCATTGTTTTCTTGTTTGTGTTTGTGTCTAGATCTAACTTTGTGGCTAATCCCCACATCACAAAGTCTTCCTAAAGGTGGTGCCTATGAAGGGGATTATGAGATTTAGGAAGAAAGGGTAGTTGAGCCCTTGATTTGTTGGACCTTTTGAGATCCTCGAAAGGATGGGCGACTTAGCCTATCGGGACCAACCCTATCAAGTGTACATAATGTATTTCATGTTTCCATGCCAAGGAAATATGTTTCAGATCCCTCCCATATTCTTAGTTATGAAGCGTTGGATCTTCATGAGAACCAAACTTATGAAGAGATGTCGGTGGAGATATTGGAAAGGGTGGAAAAGGTATTGAGGAGGAAGGTGATAGCGTTAGTTAAAGTTCTTTGGAGGAATCATGCAGTTGAGGAGGCTATTTGGGAACGAGAGGAGGAAATGCATGATAAGTACCCGCATTTGTTCAGTGAGTCCTAAATTTTGAGGACGAAATTTGTTTYATGGTGTGGGRTATTGATACCAGGGATTTTTGTTTTATTAATTTTTGTTTGATTGAGTGAAATTGCGTGCCAACTAGGGTTGGATAATGTTCTATGTGATTATTGTTTAATTGTACGTTTAATAAGTATGAAATTATCGTGTTAATCAAATGAGGGTCCTTGTTTGATATGCTCGACTTGTGAGCCTATTCGTTTCTCAGTCGGAAGCTAGACTTTTAATGAAAGAAAGGCTCGTTGAATTTAATTTAAAGGATTGGGTTTGTTATGGATGGAAAGGCCTGAAGGATTTGGGTACGGTCCAAGTAAAAAGAAACAGAGAGAGAAAATATAAAAWGGGGAAAAAAACCCTAAACTTTCTTCTTCCTCCCCAAACCCTACCACCGCCTTACACTRTCGCTGCCCAGMCGCCCATGACTGTTACGCCCAAGAACCCAATATCACTCCCGCAACTCTTGGACTTTGTGAAYTTAAAAGATGAAAATATTATTAATTAATATTAAAATTTATTACCTATGAAATTATATCCTAAAGTAAGATTGTGGAGAACATAGATTAAGTTTAATACTCGAGCGAAGGAGTTGAAATTGTACCCTTAAAAAGACGTGATAATTGGTAATGCGGGAACTAAGTATGGATTAATAATTGACAAATGACATTGTTAAAATAAACACTGAATATCTGAATTGTGATAGTTGTACTGAATGGACTTTCCTCTGTAATCATAAATAGGTTGTTTCGAGTGCCTTAACATTGAGAACGGTCGAAGGATTTCACTTCGCGATTTAAATAAGAAACCYTAAATGTAAAGGACTCTGGGTAAGTAAACTCTCGCATTCTCATTAACGTATATGTGTGATTGTTATTGAATTGAGTTCTATGTAAGTGAATTCTGACATTCCATTAATGCGTACATGCTTCTAAATTCCTTTGTGGTGAAGTTGATGTGTTGTCTATGAACTCTAGGTAAGAAAATTCTCACATTCTCATTAATGTATATGTATTGTTGTTATGATTAAATTGCTCTTAAGTGAATTGAATGTGTATTGAATCTAAGTTCTATGTAAATAAACTCTCACATTCTCATTAACGTATATGTGTGATTGTTATTGAATTTGAGTTCTAGGTAAGTAAATTCTCACATCTCATTAATGCCTATGAATAGATGTAATTGAATTCTTTTAGACTATTTAATGTGTTGTGTATGGCTCGTATTATGAAACGTGTTGATTAGTGGAATGTTAAAAATCTAGTTTCCGAAACGAATAGGCCTAACAAGTGGAGCCACTAACCAACCAAGGGCCCTAATCAGACAAATACGATAATTCCGTACTTATTAAATGTATAATGAAAATAGCATCCACATAGAAAATTCCAACCCTAATTGGCATACAAATTCACAGGATCAAACAAAATTCRTAAAAGTAAAATTCCAAGTATTACAATCGACATCAATTTTTAAAGGAAAGTAAATAAAACGTGAGAGATAGGTTATCAACGTTTATTAATTTTTAAGCTTTAAAAAATTAAATAGCCAAATTCTTATGTATTTAACTTATGAACAATTTCAGGTGATTTTTATTTTATTTTTTAAGTGATATTATAAAATTAATAATCTCGTACATTGTCAAGCTATATTCTTATTAATCTCCTGCCATCCAAATTAGATCTCCATAATTACTACTCAGACAAATCCAAAACAGTAGTAGGAAGCAAGAAGTTGTAATGTTATTCCTAGTTGTCATGCCTTCCTGTAGAAGCACAACCGCTCCTGCTATTTAATAGATTGTTGACCATCTCGTTTTGCATAATCAAGAAGAGCAAAGACTCACAAAAATCACACACAGAAGTCAACAAGGAGATGGCATCATTTTCGGTTCTTATGAAGGGAAACTTCCTTTCATTGATTCATTTTCAAGATAGTCTTTCTTCCTCAATGGACTTAGTCTCCAGCACTATTTGCAATTCCATTAKCAAGAGGAAGGTTCCTCTCTCTCCCCTCCCCACCAACCACCCCCTACCTTTAACAGTTTCAAATACACAAAGAATCACGCCAGCGATTGAATTCCTTCTGTGATTCTACATAAATAGTAACAAGAAAATAGTTGATCTATGACACAAACCTTGAACAAATTTAAAGCATGCGACAATGGTTATTGTTCCCTAGACGAATGCAAATTGATTTTTCTCAACTAATGACTAGATTAGAGATAATTTTCATGGTTTTCTTTTACATTGCTTTATAGATTACTGGAGTAGTAGCAAGTTGAGACAACAAAGAGAAATGGACAACAGAAAAGTCTTTYGATTTTTTAGGAGAGAAGCCTTTTASTCCAATTCTAGATACTACAAACCATCCTATTRAAATGAAGAATGTTTCTTTTGAGGTTAATTCATTAATGACCAATTTCAACTTAAGGAAATTCAAAATACTTAAGTTCTCTATCATAGGAGTCATTAGTCAAMTTTTTCTTAGTTTATAAAATGAATGTCTTAAAATTATTTATTTATTTAGTTATATTTTATTTTTTATTATTATTTTGTAATCCACTGCCATATGTTTCACATAATCTCGTGAAAACTGACATTTTCAAGAAAAATGATTTCACTGTCGATTGCATTGTTCCACAAAACACAGGGAATTTCTTTTCACGTTAGAATTAAAATTAGAACTTCCAAATTTTGAAATAAATACACAATTTTTCTTATACGATTGTCCTTAGATTTGTTGTTTGAATTCAAACAATGTAACTTTTATTTCTGTAATAGGATCTCCAAAAGTTTGGAGGACGAACTCAGGCAAGACATAGTTTACACAGTCTCTAAAACAGGCGATCATTTGAGTGCAGGCCTAGGGATTGCTGAGCTGACCGTAGTACTCCATCATTCAACAGTCWAGAAGATAACATCATTTGGGATGTTGGTCACCAGGTGATCTTCTACGATTCGTGCAAAAATTTATTTAATCATATTTACTGATTACAAAAACAATGTCAAATAAAAAAATAAACAAGTTTGCTAATGCAAACAATTCTTGAACTTAATCTTTTCTTTTCCTAACAAAAGAAGATATCCTCTCAGCATGCGATTCGACAGACTGGTGGACTCCCAGGATTCCTATAAAGGGTAAAAGCGAGCATGATGCTTTTGGAGCTGGTCATAGTTCAACTAGTAATTCAGCTGATTTAGGCAAAACGTTCTTTTTTTTTTTTTTTTCATTCTTCATTACATTCTAATTAGGTAAAAAAACACATATATTGGTGTAGGAAATGACGAATCAATTTCTTCCTCTAACGATCAATTCAACTTTGGTAATAGATGATGGATTAACAATTAATTGAAGCAAGGAAAGAATTAATTATAAAAACCTAAACTTTCGATAGAAAAAGGTTCTGGTTGAGGTAATTAAATTCATACTAGTTCAAGCATTTGTTCATTGATTCAATAATTTACTCAATTTTCACAAATAAATTTGTTATAGTTGTCAAAGAAAGCTTTCAAGCCTTATTAATTATCCCCTAATTGATAGACAACACCAAGGATAGCACATGAGATTTAATGCATTAAGAATTAGAGAGACTCAATYCTAATCAATAAACTTTSATAGYAGGTTCATTAATCTAGCATGTTATCCTCCCTTGAYAAATCTCACTCTGATAGCAGGGAGAAATAATGCCAATTTTCCACTCTGTTAAACTACAACAAACAATTATGGATTTGCCTGATTTAACTTGACTATAAGATCTTAAACTTAACAAAATATCTGCATACAATATTCAATCAAGTCAACAATCACTAGTAATAATTACAAAGAATAACAAATACCTATTAATAATTGAGTATATAAACACTTTTAGATCTCATAAATGAACTGAATTAGTGCTTCATTTATCCTTAACTAGAATAGAAGAACTTAGAAACAGAACAGAACATTATATTGAAAACAATAATGTCTAAAGTAAAAATAATGGGGAATAGTGGGTAGTCTCTGTTTCCTATGCTCCCTTTATGTAGAATATGAAGCAACAAGAATAGGAAACAACTAGAATTCCTAAATTGTCTTAACCACCGAATTCAAATATTCAAAATCTAATCAAATTAAATCACTAATTGATTACAAGGGATATACATCCCACAAAATCTTCCTTAGATAATAGGAGTTTCTAAAAATAAAGTCTTCAAATCTTAAAWACAATTCTCSAAATTCGTCCATCCGCATGCCCACGTGGTAGATTTTGTATACTTCTGGAATTTTGTCTCAAATCACTCCAATAATGGCTCTTTTTCTAATACTACCTCCACAAAGTCCTCAATGAATAAAATATCAACAAAACACACAACTGATGCAATAATTATGTTCCAAAGTCCACCAAATATCTATATATATTGCACTAATTTGGACTCTATCAACTCCTCCACACTTAAACGATGCTTGTCCTCAAGCAGTCTCYCAAAAAATAAGCAAACTAAAGACACAACAAAGAGATGCATTTAAGCAAATTTTAATAATCTCAAAACTTTCTAATGAATGCACAATCATAAGTRAGCTAAAATCCAATATAAGTCACATGCAATCCATAGTGCTCAACCAAAGTAAATGTTAACCCCCTCAATAATCACCTCAAAGTTAAAACATACACTTCTTAACCAATCTCACAAGGATAAGCACTCTTAATCACTCAAAAGTGTATACAGGTTAATATCACTCAATTTGACAAAAGGTGGCATTACATAAGCTTGCACAGATATCAAATCRCCACCACTATAAAGCAAAAAGTATACAACAATCAAAAGGTCTTTATTTGGTTGTAATGGGGCTAGGGTCATATGTAGGATTTAAGAAGGATATAAAAGGGTTCAACAACATCAAAGAGACCAATCCGATGACGTTCAATCATGTGGTACTTACTTTCAATTTCCTACAACTCTCTCTTCTTTTTTTCTTTTTTAAAATTTTTTTTCTTGAATATCACAAGGTAGCTCGCAACACCTCATCAAATTATAATATGCTATTACTTGCAATCATCATTTTTCTCTTTTGCTCTTTTGCTTTTTGGATTTCTCTCTTTTTATATACATATACTCTCCTTGGTCTTTTCTTCTTTGCTCTTTTGCACATGTATTTTCCTCCATAAAAGAATTCCAAAACACCAATTCATATGTTCCACCAAACGTTCACTTCACAATCAACTTGTCATGCATTCCTTTGACATTAGGGTTCAAAGATAGTCCAGAAACAAAGAATATGGTCATTCTTATGGTTTAATTAGAGAGAMGGATAATAAGGCTCAAATGGGGTTTACTAGGGATAAAGGTAGGTTGGTCAAAAGCCAAAAAGGGTTTTCCTAATTGCCTTAATCATTTTGGTGCACACATCTCGCAATGTGGTCTTGAAATGCATAATGGTGCAAGTTCTAGAATAACTACCTAATGTWCAACAATCACTCAGTCAAAGAAAAAGTGAGCATATAGAAAGACAAGCTCATTATGGCTCAAATCTTACTTGTAAGTGGTTTCTTTAGGTTGATCTATGCATGTTTATTATCCAAGGTACTTAAGGGAGACACACTGACATATGTTTCAAATAACTACTTCTACATGTAATTGAAGACGATTTAAATTCAACATTTTGAAATCCTAAAAACATTCCAACTAATAAACAATCAGCAAAAGCAAAAGAAAAAGAAAAATAATTTTTGTGATTTTCACATTTTTTTTCTTGGCAAACAAAACCCTACTAGTTTGAGAATAACAAACAAAGAACTCTCCCTCGGACTTAAAGGGTTCATTTTCCTCATTGAAGTATTGAAGAGATGAGGAAAAGGAAATATAAAAGAACAAAAAGAATATACGCAAAACAAACAAACAAGAAACACAAAAGACCACAAAAGATGAAAAGAATAAACAAATGTGAAGGGAAAACAAGAAAGAGGTTGCCCTATGTGAGTGGCGGAATGCAAAATCCACGTTGTTCCAAGTAAGTGGTAGTGTGTGTCTCCAGGCGAGCCAAATGACGATTAGTATCTGGCTACCCATTTGCAATCTGACGGAGGAGAGTCATTGTAGACTCACGTGAATAAGAYAAATCTGAAGGTGGGGGTAGGGGAACCTGCAAAAGAAGGGTTATGTTGGCTCGGTATCCGGCTACCGGCACATTAGTAGCAAAATGGTTAGTGGAGTCAATATAAACAATTCTTATCCGATGTAAACAGTCAAGATCAATAGGTTCCATGGGACATGCTATGTGCATATTTGTAGAAGCTACATCTAGGACCCCTAAACTAACCGCTATGTGTGTAACAAGTGAGCCTAAGATCAAGGGATGTTTAGGGTGGTAAGCTACACGTTGAAATTGAGTAGCTAACCAAAATCCACAATCAATCCTATACCCCTTATGCATGCACCAAAGAATAAACTATTTAGGCTTAGTTACTACTACAGTACTATCCTTCCTACCAGAAAAATTAAAGGCCAAAAATTGGTGGCATAGTTGTAATGCAATATCAGACAAAGAAGACCCTTTAGACATCCCAGGAATAAAGTGAGAATTACTCGTCAAATCACCCCAAATTGTAACCATATGCGTTTTAAATTCCTCAAGATAATCAGAAAAGCTAGCCAAATACTCAGTATGAACCATGTGATCATCAAGAAACCACAAAGCCACATTAAAATCATTTAATGACATCTGAGATTAACGCACCATTAATCGAAAACAAMTCAACTTAGGGGTATCCAATGCATATTCTGTGGTGGGAGTAAATGAATAGGKGCTATAAAACTCTATAGTCAATTCAGTAAAAGTAGGACAGATAATATCCAAATAAGGCGACCAGCCTATAACACCAAAGTAATTACTAACAACAGTCATATCAAATAAAGCATTTAATTTAGGCCAATCAAGCATTTTACTTTGGATAATTTTGTGCGAAAGGTAAGCCGCATAAYGCTCGTTGGCTAATACGGAAGTAAGTCGAAGGTGTCCTTTTAGTGCGGGAGCCGTGGGAGATAGAATTGCATTTCCTTTGCATGCCCGAGATCACTGGACTGTTTAGGTAATTGTCGGCATTAGGTAAGTTGCCAGAGCAGAAGAATATAGAACAATAGTGGCAGAGGGAGGTGGGCATGGTGTTGGAGTGGCTGAATGTGTGCCTCTTGGATGGCGGGCAGCTATGGAAGGTGGTGAAGGGATGCTCAACTCGGGTTGGAGTGTAGGTCAAGACTGGCGAGATGTGCTGCCAGAGCTGGGTGCCAGCAGTTCGACCTCGAAATCGCTAGTTGAGATCTAGGCAAAGGAAGAAACAGAAAGTGGAGACAGGATTGGCATCAATCGGCATGAGGAACGGCATGGAGGCGGCTGGTCAGCGCAAGCAGAGGTGGTTGTTTGGCRTGGAGATTTAGTTCGGCAATGACCAGAAGGCACTGGAGATGGCATCTCAGCAAAAGGAATCAGCCTTGGTGATGGCTCAGCGGATGAAATCTCTTCTGGTTGGTCAGAGCCAATTGGCCATGGTGTCACATGGGGATGTTTAGGCTTCGGTTAATTCGAGCGATGAGTGAAGAGCAGGTTTGTGGGCACTCCACTTCTTGCCGATCGAGGGATCTGCGTAAGCAGCGGTTGGGAAGCGGTGAACTATCAGCATGCATGGTGGATCTGCGCGGCCTAGCCACGATTGGAGAGTGAGTGGGCCATGGTGGTGGCGATGCAGCATCATCGAAGGATGAAGAAGACAACTTCATTACCTGGAACGCCATTCTCCGTCCCATCGCAGCAGTGGTCGGCAGAAGAAAGATGGACCCGGCTTGGCCRATAGCATCGGTTGGATCTGGTGGTGATGAGCAGCGGAGATGAAGATTACAAAAGAGGCACCGGCGGTGAGTTGGAAGAGGAGGCAGTGGCCGTCTATTASAAGAAGAAGACAGGAGAAAAGATTATTATTATTTTTTTAAATGTCTTTGGCTAGACGAATTCTGGCCTGAAATCATTCATAAATAGGAAGAGCTAATTCGATCTCCTCAATTTTCAAATGTTCACATTCTCCAAAAAATGGTTGAAGTCTTTGACCATTTACCTTAAAACTTTTGTTGGTTTCTAAACTTTTCATTTCCGCCATTTCTTGAAAATTTAAACTTACCATTTCAAAAGGACCTAATCAATGAGTTATGAATTTCCCAGGCATGAACTATAGTCTAGAATTGAATAGCAAAACCTTTTGACCCACATGAAATTGCATACAACTTAYATGTTTGTCATGCAACACCTTGGTTCYTTCTTTGTACATTCTCGCGTTTTCCCAAGCCTCCATTCAAATTTCCTACAATTCTTGAATTTGGAGCTTACATTCATCACCTATTTCCTTACCATCCATGTTGCAATATTTCACTGCCCAAAAAGCACGGTTTTCAATTTTAATAGGCAAATAACATAATTTTCCAAATACTAACCTGTAGGGTGACATCCCTATTGGAGTTTTATAAGCTGTGGAATACGCCCATATTGCATCCTCCAATCTCAAACTCCTGTCCTTACGTCTTGGATTTACTGTTTTCACCAAAATACCTTTTATTTCCCTGTTTGAAACCTCTGCTTGTGCATTCCTCTATGGATGGTAAGCAGTTGCTACATGATGATGCACTCCATATTTTTTTTTTTAACAATGCTTCTGCTATGCTACTACAAAAATGCGTACATTGGTCGCTAATAATTGCATGAGGTATCCCAAATCTGCTAAAGATGCTTAAGAAAATCTACAACCACTTTAGCATCATTAATTTGGGTAGCTTTTTCTTCTACCCATTTYGAAACGTAATCCACAGCAAGTAAAATGTAAACAATACTAAAAGAACTAGGAAAAAGGCCCATAAAATCCATCCCCAAATATCAAAAACTTCACAAACAATAATAGGCATTTGAGGCATTTCATTTCCAGAGGAGATATTTCCTACTCTTTGGGATTGCTCACAAGTTTTGTAGAAAAAATACGAGTCCTTAAACAAGGATTTCTAGTAAAATCCACAATCTGAAACTTTTCTAGGACCAAAATGTCCCCCACAGGTATAAGAATGACAATAAGTTAAAATGGAATAAACTTCATCCTTAGGAATACAACGACAAATAACTTGATCTGAACAAATTTTCCATAGATAAGGTTCATCCCATATAAACTATTTATAATCACTGTTCATCTTAATTTTCTGTGCAGAACTTAAACCATGTGGAAAAATTCCAGAAACTAGAAAATTTACCGCATYTGCAAACTATGGTTCCTTACCCTTCTTACCTTGTATGATTAACAAATGTTCATTTAGAAATGCTTTAGAAATGGTTATAGGGTCTTCCTCTCTAACCAGTCGACTCAAATGATCTGTTAAATGATTTTCTACCCCTTTTCGATCTTTTATTTCCCAATCAAATTCCTCGAGCAGCAAAACCTGTCTAACTAATTGGGGATTTTTTYGAAAGTAAATACTTCAATCCTGCATGAGTAGAAAATGCTACAACTTTAGAACAAAGAAAATAAGATCTAAATTTTTCAAAGGCAAAAAACAATTGCTAATAGCTCTTTCTCAGTTGTAGTATAATTGCATTGGGTTGAATTTAGAGTCTCAGATGCATAATAAATCACATGATTATTCTTTTCAATTTTTTGTCCTAAAATAGCCCCAACTGCRTAATGACTCGCATCACACATGAGCTCGTAGAGTAAATTCTAGTTTGGAGGTTGGATTATGGGTGCTATAGTCAATTGAATCTTCAATGACTCAATGCCTTCTGCACTTTTCTCCAAAGTTGAATGGCACTTCTTGCTGCAACAATCTTGTCAAAGGTTGGGAAATCTTTGGAAAATCCATAATGAATCGTCTGTAGAAACCTGCATGACCAAGGAAACCACAAATTTCTTTGATATTAGTTGGATRTGGTAATTTAGTAATTAAATAAACCTTAGCCTGTATACCTCTTGATGAGGGACCACTCACCACACCACCTATGGTGCCTACATTTGATGGCCCTATGACTAGAGCTAGGGCTAAGAAGATCCAACAATTCATTTATCCAGTGGGCCAAAAGAAGACAGCCCAAGATCGGTGGCCCATGTTTTCTTGTTTGTGTTTGTGTCTAGATCCGAGCTTTGTGGCTAATCCCCACATCACATTGTGATCGTAAGGAGCTYTGAAGCGAGGCGATTGATGGTATGAATGGACTTCCTTATGCACGAAAGAACCAGCTCCTTGGTAGGGCACTTAGACATGTGGTTCAACATGGCCCTTAGATTCCCTAGACGGCTCTCTAGAAGCTTGGTGGGCAGCTTGTTGGTCTGGCAATGGGGGCCTTGGGYGATCATGGCTAGGGCCACCTATATCAAAATTAGTGCCAAGGACTTAGTCTACGGTTGGCACATGGACTAGTGGAGGGGTCCTAGCTTCAAGCGCCTCCATCCTTGTGGCCAAGGTTGCCAAGTTGTCTTCCATGTGCTTGAGCATGGTGAACAAATAGGGTGGCAATGGCTCGCTGTTTTCTTCACGCCTTGGACTCGGTGACCTAGACATTATCACAACAAACTTCGACACACGAACTTGTTAGGTTAGTGAAATAAAAACCTCTTGTGTATGCTCTCTTTGTGATCACTCTCTCTCTATTGTTGCTGATTCAAACTTGGTTTGATGGATTGCCTTGTATGGATTAATAACTAATAAGATTAGATTACTTTCAAACCACAAAATGAAGTGAATAAAGAGAGGTATAAGCTGTAATGTCTCGACAGTAGGAACAAGACTCAACAAAGGGAAAGAAAGACTAAAGACAARACTCTAGGTTTGCAATAAGGAATGTGCAATCAAGACTTTAGAAGAAGATTTAGGACTTGAGGAGACAGATAGACGTACCTTTACTCAACCTTGAAGACGCCAATGAAGCTTGAGAATAACATAAGGGAGTGGCTTGGCTTAGGGTAGGTGTAGGCTTGGTAGAAGGTAGGGTACCTTGATGTCTTCCAAGTCTTCAGCTTAAGTCTTGATGATATACGTTGACCACAACTATAGAATAGGTAGGAGATTTCTTCTTTTCTTTCTTTCTAACCACAACTATAGAATAAGTAGGAGACTTCTTCTTTTCTTTCTTTCTTACCACAACTATAGAAAAGKTAGGAGACTTCTTCTTTTCTTTCGTTGATCACAGCTATAGAATAGGTATGAGACTTCTTCGTTTCTTTCTTTCTGACCACAACTATAGAATAGGTAGGAGACTTCTTCTTTTCTTTCTTCTTTTTTTTTTTGAATTTCTTTTCTTTTCTTCTTTTTTTTGTCTCAACAATAAAATACAAGATAGGACTTCTTCTTCTTTTATTTCGTTGGCTTGGTGGTGGTTAGGGCAGTTTGGGTAGTAGTGTAGGGTTATGATGGACGAAGGCAAGGTGGTATGATGGTCTTGGATGGTGTGTTTGGTGATCTTCGTGTGAACAAAGGTTAGGCGCCTGGTTAGGTAGGCTTGGAGACTATCAAGCACCAAAGATCTGCTTCAAGGTGAGTTTTGGCATGCCAATAGACTTGGATGATCCTAACACACAAAGAACAACAACAATACAGTGAGAAATGCAAAGCACATGTCAAGATTCAGTAGGTGGACAAACTCAATTTTTTTTTTTTTTTTTTGGTGATTTTCGCGATAGAAGATGTGTTTGATGTCAACCACAACTCAAGACTCCACAATGGGAACAAACTCTCAATTTTTCTTTTTTTTTGATTTTCGAGATAGAGATGTGTTTGATGTCAACCAAAGCTCTGATACCAATTTGATGTGGGGATTAGCCACAAAGCTCGGATCTAGACACAAACACAAACAAGAAAATAATGGAAGATGTTAGAACGGGTTCTCTGTTCCAACAACGGGAACAACCAAAGGTCAAAAAGGAAAGTTGATAGAAGATAAGAATAAAGAGTAAGACTAAAGAGGTAACAGTTTGA
>MEJB01000477.1:13224-53712 GCA_001752375.1 Rhazya stricta
TCCTTATTCCTAAGATAAAGGATAATGTACATTATTCGTTTAAATAAAGTATAAATCTATTATTTCTGGAAATAAAGTTTTCTAAATTCCTGATTAAATTTGATCATGCTACATATATTTGTTCTACTCTATTATGATTCATGCTATTAGATTCTTCTATTTATTCTTTATTTACACCCTAGTTAATCATCTATCCTATTCACTCTTAGCTTATATATAACAATATTATATATTCTAGTCCATTTAAATATCATGTCCTATGCATAAAATCAAATAACGAAAATGATTTTTATACACATTCCATTCAGCCATAACAAGATCAAATTAACTTCAAAATCATGCATAATTATTTCTGGCTTCTTTATATTCAGCTAGAAGAAAATTCTACATTGGTCTCTTCTAGTTTCTTCAAAAAATCGAAAGTCTCTCTTATCGTAGTATCCCAGGTGGCCAATGAATTTTTCTACCTCAAACTCAAATGCAAACAAAATTCTGAAGCTGCTACCACCGAGAAATCAACTCCCTCCATTTGGCAATATCTAGCCCTCCATTTTTATCAAGTTGCAGCTCAATTCACATTACACTCCTCTCAGAGCCATTCATAAAACATTTTCCTTCAGTTTTCTTCTTGGCCAAACAGTAACTTCAGGTGCGACTAGCTTTGTATCTTCTCTCTCAGACAGCAAACTCTTCACTCAATTTCCCAATTACCTAGCTCATTCCCTCCTCTCCTTACTGCGCTACAGTGCTCAGACCAAACCAGTGAAGGTCTAATTTATTACCAAGTTAGGAAACAAACGGCTTGGAGATAACAAAAAGAAGTTTAAATACTTTTTGCTATCTATTTCTTGAAGCTTATATTCCACTTTGTTGTGTTTACCTTGCTCTCTTCTGCATGCTAAATTTTTTAATGTTATGATTTTACAGCTTTATTAGGATAATATGTGTATGCCATGATCATGATTACAGTTCTGAAAATACATGAACGGTATATTCATGCCGTAGATAGAAACCTTGAGGTATGATGATAGAATCAATGTAGTTTGTGTTGATGTATGGTTGGTGTTCATTCTCGAACAAAATTGTTYGATTGAGTTATATGCAGGTTATGATAGCTAAGAACATGCTGTCTATATGAGTACACAAAGAAAATCCTATAATTTCTTTAAAGTCAAGTCCCTAATAGAAGCAGCAAATAGTTTTACATATTCATTTTGGTTGGTTGTTATGGATTTGGCTACAGTTACATATGGCCATTGTGTTCATAACAGAATCTCCAAATTTTCACTCTCTTTTTGTTTCTGGGAATTAGCTATCTTGCAATTTTCCTCAAAAAGAAATCTTTCTTTCAATACATAACTAGCTCAAAAGCCCGAATCATAAATTGAAAATTTGTAGATCAGGAAATTAAACTCTCTAAAACCCTTCTCAAAGTCTTGAAAGGCATCGTGTTCGGATCTTCTTTTCTTTCAGCTTTCAACAACTTTAAAGCAGATTCTTAGGCACATGAAACTTTTTTAAACTTTCTACTTTCTAATCCCTAATGCGATACTCTTTATGTGTCTGTCTGAATGCTAAGAATGAACCAGCAAAAACATTGCGCGCTTTTTAGGAAGACAAACGATTTACGTGGGTTCTTTTGGCGTACTATGTCTGTAATATTGTTTTGGTTTTGAGCTTTCATCGCAATTTTGCGATAACAATTTTGCCCTTCATAAAGGGCATTGATTACTGTCGCCCATTTCAGTTGTTGCTACCAACTTATTTTTCCTCCAGGTATCTCGGTTGACTTAACTGATACTAATGAATAGATTTTTGTGTCCTTTTAATTTTTGAATGTTTTGCCTTATTGAGTTACTATTGTGGGCATGATACGAGCTACTATAAGCTCAGAAATTTTCCCATAAGTAATATCATTTCTACACTGTTGGAATTCTATATTTGCATTTCTGAGAAAGCAAGTACGACAGGTATTTGAGTGATGATAAAGTGTAAAGTAGGATGATATAGATACTTGCCACAATAAACCATTTAGTTCTATTCACATACAGGTGCAAGACATCACTGACAAGCAATTCTCCAAATATTGGTTAGGGTAGTTACAATTTTGTTGTATTCATATGTCTGGGTGAAAAGACTTAAATGGAAAGATTTTGGAAGCCCATTAAGTAGAATCCAACCCCAATGCCAGCTAATTAAAAATATGACTCTTGTATGACCTCTTGCGTTCTATATTATTAATCTTGAAGAAGAATTGATGTGACTGAGGAGAAAGTAATAGTATGTCATGTGTGAAACTGATAATAGGAAATCTGCTAGATTATTGACACTACGTGTCTAGCCCCGAACTTCTTATGCTCATGGTTGCCTCTACGATATCAAATATATAGTAAGCACTTATATATAAATAGATTGATGATATAATTTTCAGATTGCTGCAAAGATTAAGGCGCCTGGTTATATATGGTATAGTATATATAATATAGATAGATAATATATAAGTGTTTAAGGTTTGAGTTATCATGTACTGCTAAATGGTGCACGCCACCTGCAAACGAGTAATTATAAGAAAAATAACTTTTGCCAATTTAGACTAACAAAATCTAACTACTCGTGCACACACATCATTAACCTTGAAGATTAATATGTTATTGTGCATATGGCAAATGACATACTAGAATAACTATATTGAATTTAAAAAGAAATATATATATTTACCTTGTTAAATTTTTAGATGTACGTCGAAACATCATGAGGATCTTTCACAAGTTAAAAACAAATTTTAAACCATTGTTTGCTTGTGGAGCCTTTAAAGCTATTTTATTTTGGGTTTTTTGCTTTCAATATAATTAGGTTAATGACTATATATTGTTTTATGAAAATATATTGTGTAATGTTTTCATAGATTTGACATGAGCACTRTTTCAAAATGASAAAAGAAGTTGACATGATCGCACAATATGTATAATCCCAAGTTAAGAAACCTCAACTTMGAAGTTTTATCATTTACTTCAATTTAAATGCGTAAAAGTAAATTATTATTTTTTAAAATTAGTTCCTCAACAATTAATCAAACGAAAATTTGGATAGAGTTGTCCTTGTAGGTTGGACATATCGAACCTGTATAAAACAAAYTGAAAATCCAACGTTTAAAATAGCTTATCTAAATCTTAACTTGAGAATAATAAAATAAACCTTAAACATAAATCCTATGTTTAGAAAAAATCAAGCCACTTTTAGCAAATCCATTCATCATGCAATGATAACATCTACACTATCTAATCGTTATGCTTTTACTTGGAATAGAAAACAATTTTCCCTCGTTGCTGCAATACCATAGGAAAATATTTTCACCAGTGTACCATTGCAATAACATGTGTCTCACATGACAATAATACGTGTTGACAGCATTATGTTAAACTTACTAAAGAGCACAAGCTTTTATAATACATATTCTTTACGAAATCTTTCATCTTGTAAAAATTTTCGACGCAGATATTTTATTGGTTTGTRTAAATTTAAATTATAAAAATATATATGTAATTACCTGCTAATAAGTTTCAACCATTATTACCAGCATGTATTTTTTTTTTTCAATTTGATAATTACCTACTAATAAGATTCAACCATTATTACCGGCATATCATTTTTTTTTTCAATTTGATTATCAAATTTAAGATTCTGGTTCAATAGTTTTTGTACTTCTATTTCAATAAAGAGGGAATTATTCATTTGAATCGGCCTCATCATTATCTTATAGTTGGAGCAAAAATTTTTTTCACCATTACAACATCACGTGTCTCACACGATAGTAATACGGGTCTCGCATACATGTTACATTTAATAATCTATATATGTGGCATATACGCATTGCAAATGTTATAGATTTTAAAACTTAAACCCTTAAACGTTTTTGCTCGCCCTGCCAGATTATATCCTAACAAAGGTAGAAAATAGTTTGACATATTCTTAAAGAGATTCWWTGAGAAAATAATAGTATTTATTTGTGAAAGTAATTATAAAAATGACTTAAATTTTGCACGTGTAGCACAACTGCTTAGACCTTGTTTGGAAGGCAATTCAATGTTTAAGTACTTATTAAGTTGAGAATGATTAATAATATAATTTAGAATGTCTTAATACATTAAGTGCCCCTTAAGTATATATGATTTAAGATTTTAACTTATCTTGTACGACTAAATATTCCACACCAAAATCAAATAAGAAAACACTTTTGGCCACATGGACTAACAAAATCAATCTATTTGTTCACCAAAATATTCGACGTCAAATGAAAATATTCAGTATAATCAATCAAAGACATAGCTTATGCAATAGACTTAATTTATCTTTTATCTCATTAGGATATTCTCGAACCTCCATCTTCCAATGTTTGTGCCTTAACGTAGATGTATTAGGTGTCTGTTGTTTCCCGGTTACTTTCTACTATTTTCTCCATTTCACAAATGTCATTAACCTTGAATATTCATATATGATTATGGATATAGTCAATGACATACTAAAATAGCTACATTGAATTAAAAATATATATATTTACCTTGTCGACTTTTAAGATGTATGTAAAAACATCTTGAGGATCTTTTACAAGTTTAAAATTAAATTTTATACTCATTGTCACCTATGGAGCCTTTAGAATATTTTATTTTGGATTTTTCGCTTTGGACAGGCTCAGATATTCTGCAATTAATATATAATTAGGTTAAGGACTATTTATTGTGTAATGTCCTTATAAAGTTGACATGAGTACTGTTTCAAAATAAAAATAAAATAAGTTGACATGTGCAAAAAAAATGTAAAACCCTAAGTTAAGAAACCCTCAACCTAGAAGTTTTATCATTTACTTCATTTTAGATGCCGAAGGAAAGTAAATTATTAACTTTTAAATTTGATTCCTAAGTAATTAATTTTACATAGACTCCAACGTAGTTTCCTTTGTAGAATGGACATATCCAACTTTTAAAATTCCATGTCACTGTCTTTTCAGAACAATAAAATAAACCTTAAAAATAAATATATTGAAAAAAATTAAATAAACAACTTTCACCAATTCCATTCATCAAGCAACGGTTGAGCATCAGGACAAATATCTACACCATCTAATCATTATGTTTTTTTTTAACTTGGAACAGAAAACACTTTTGCACCATTGCACCATTGCACCAATAGAACAGAAAATACTTTTACGCTGTAGAAAAATATTTTCACCATCATACCATTGTAATACCATATGTCTTGCATGACAATAATACGCGACTTGCACATATGATAAATTTATTACATGTTGCATTTGGTAATCTCTATATGGGTAAACAAAGCAAATCTTACACTTTTTTAAAACTCAAATCTCTTACTCAAATACCTTGTCTTTTTGGCTCACGCATAGGGATTATGTCCTAATAGAAGCAGGAAATCTTTATATTTTTCCTTTTGGTTGATTGTTATGGATTTGGCTGTAGGAACATGTGGCCATTGTAATCACAAACAAATGTCCAAATTTTTCTTTCGGTTTCGTTTTCTGTGAATTAGCTATTCTAGCAATTCTCCTTGAAAAAGAAATCTTTCCTTCAACAAGTTAAGTAAGATTGACCCGCTAGCAGAGTAATATGGATTCGATTGCCCCAAGTAAATACCCCTAACTTACGATATAAGCATCCCAAGATGCACGGTGTTATACACATATTTACTTTGATGATTTTTAAGATATATGTGAAAATATGTATAGGTTCTTATAAAAGTTTAACACAAATGTTATACTTATTGTTGGCCTTTAGAGCTCTTTTATTTTGGATCTTTTTTCCATTGCCTTGTGTATTCTGCAGTTAATACATAATTAGGTTAAGGACTATATATTGTTTAATTATTTCATAAAGTTCACATGAGCACTGTTTCAAAATAAAAACTAAAGTAAGTTGACATGAGCACACAATATGTAAAACCCCAAGTTAAGAAACCCTCAAACTAGACTTTTTATAGTTTATTTCAATTTAAATGCAAAAATAAAGTAAATTATTAATTTTGTTTACATTGATTTCTTAACAATTAATTCTACAAAAATTTCGTTGGAGTTTCCCTTTAGATTGGACATGTCGCACCTGTAAAAAACAACTCAAATCCATCCTTTAAAATACCTTGTTTAAATTCATCTTGAGAACAATAAAATAAACCCCCAAAATACAAATCCTATGTTTAAAAGAAAAATATCAAACAACTTCCAACAAATCCATTCAACATGCAATGGTGAAGCATCAGGACTAACATCTATGCCATCTAATCATTATGTTATTTTACTTGGAATAGAAAACAATTTTATGCCATTTCACCATTGCAATACCATCGAAAAACATTTTCACCATTGTACTATTGCAATACCACGTGTTTCGCATGACAACAATATGCGGCTTGCACGTGCGATAAAGTTTCACATTGCATTTAGTAATCGCTACATGGGCACACAAAGAAAATATTGTGCTTCGTAAATCCCAAACCTCTTTTGCCTTTTTGGCTCACCCCTGGGATTATGTCCTAACAGAAGTAGGAAATGGTTTTATATACTTCCTTTTGGTTGATTGTTATGGATTTGGTTGCACGTAGATATGGCCATCACCATCTCAAGGAAATGAGGTTCAGAGGAATCAGAGGAAATGCAAGAGACATGAGACTCGTTGATTATATGATTAGAAATGCATCATAGTTGGAGAAACTTGTAATCAAATTCAACACCAATGGCTRTCTRGCAGGAAATGCAGAAGCCATATGAGTAATATTGTCCAGACCAAGGTCCTCATCGATGTTTTTATTATCTTGGACAGATCTTGAAGAAATCAAGTTAGGTGTACTTCTCTAACCAGAAGGCATTAAGAACATTATTTGATTAAGTTCCTGTTCGAAATGTAAGTTGTTGCACCATGTTTTATTACTCTTGAGAGACATTAGAGATGACTTTTATTTACTTGTTTAAGGGAATGTTTTATGACATCAAAGATTAATGTCTTAGGAGTATTTTAAGACTAMTTKTTCTTGAATTGAAATTTTATAACCTAAGATAAGACATAGTCATTGAGACCCTTTCATTAACCATTCTCAGTTTGATCGGTTGGCAGAACATCCAAATATCTTTGTGATATCTGAATTTTTTACTTATTGTAATCATGCATATGAGGCTTGTTTAGTTAGAAATGATCTCTAGGAACATTCTCGAACTGATCTTGCATAATTTGAGTAAGTAGAACCGAAGTTATGATCTAAATAATAAAGTAGTGTCAATCTGGACTCTACGGATTCRTGGTARTTTTCTTAGTAAAGAATCTCTAAGTAAAACTCAAGATAGGATTATAAGGCATTGACAACCTTAGTAACATAAGTTTGACTCAAGGATAGCTAAAAACCTTGTATAGCAGTCTTAGTATTTAGCCTATAGCTTGAAATCTAGAATTAAACTTTGAAAAAAAAATTTCTAGTTGGAAAGTCATGTTTCTTAGATTTTAAACAAGACCGATTTCATGGAAAAATTCCTTTGGAAAACTCAAAATATAAGCCAAACACTCAATACTATCCATTCAATTGTTAAGTAAGAAACCCTACTATTTTAAGATAATTACAGCCCAACCTTAACTCCGAGATAGATTATTCCAATATAGTTAGATATATCTGTCGAATGATCATTTTCTCAAAAATCTTGTAAAATTCTATAACRAAGTCCCTCCAGTTTTGGATATAATAAGTCATTACTCATATTTGGTAACTCTCTGATACAACAATTCCAAAAAATATGTAGAACCTTCTAGAATCATTCCCTTTAGGTATTCTAATCCTTTTGCCCATAGATCCCTACATATTAAATTATCGAATCCCGAAACTTAATCAAATTTCCTATGTAATGCCGAGAGAAAATTGTAGTGAATTTTATTTGAATATTTATTACTTTAGATCTACTTTAAGGAGTACATCTTGWTACAACTTATTTGAAGATACTGTACGACTTCTTCTAGGTTTCAAGCATTAACCAAACATTTAGGAAAGCATGGACTTAGGTGAGTGCCCCTAAAACTATTTTTGAATAAATACGTTTGTAAGTTTATTTCAAATGCCGTGGGAATTATTGTTTTAGCAGGTATTTGAATTGATGTTATGATCAAGAAATTCCATTTTACTTGCATCAGTGTTATAAAAAGAGAATGAAAACAGGCACACTTTAGTTATCATGACTAGCARCGTTTGCAAACCAAGTTTGCATTGCTGCTCAAAAAAATACATTGATCTTGACATGACGTACATGCGATCATTATGTAATGATTTATTGAATTGATGGATGAAATTGAGTACCTAATTGACGAACTCTAAATAACTAGTCCAATGGAAAAGTACTATATTTGGCTGGTCCCGAGTACTAGTACCTCGTGAACTAGTCTGGAAGACAGTATTGTAAGTGAAACCTTGGCCAATGATGGAGTGGGCAATGGTGGACAAAAAATGCATCGAGTGAGGGTCGGGTCATTCGATGCGCGGATTTGAGTATGAACAGTCGTCTCCTTGAGTAGGAGGTTAAATCCAGGGAYGCATGACTTCCTGTATCCAAGCTAGCAGGTACCTTTATTACGAGGTGATAAGGCTAAAAACTATGCATGTACATACCAGGTCATAAGACTAGTTTCACTAGATCCTATACGATGTTATCTCTATGGTAAAAGTGTGTGAACTGAGTTAYTATTATTAGAAACTGACGTGTTTAAATGTAGTATTCTCATTCACCTTTGATATGGTTTTTCTAATGCAGATTTTTACAAATATACTCTTTATCAAAATATATCTCTGACTTGTAAGTTTTATGTTAACTATTTATAGCTGTTCATTTGGAAAAAWAGTGTTCTTGATAATAAACTCACCTAGCACCCACACGGGACTCAATGAAATTTTCTCATAAGTTATCTCATATTTTTAGTGATAGTTATGTGATCATCCGCTACGTGAAGAATTAGAAATTTCAGAAACTTTAACATATATTTGTGGCTCATATCTATGTTTTCTTCCTTGTATAAGTTTTGAGATGTTTTGGATTGTAAATATGACATTATTTTGTAGAGCCTATATAACTGTATTTTACTTTATAAGATGTATTGTGTGCTTGTACCATGATGGCCAAGAGATAGCCGTCCTCCGTGCAACCCTAGTGGAACCTAGAGGAAGGCTGGTCATCACAGAAAATATAGAATACCTTTGTACAAAAGACAATTTGATTATTTTTTAAATCAATTTCTCTCTTTTTTAAATTTCTCCTATCAAACGGTACCATTTTCAAAGTTTCTACAATTAAAGATTTGTAATATTTTTTATTTATCTAAAACTTTGATTTTTTCTTAAAAATCTTATGTTCTATTGAACAAATTTCGACAAACTTGAGTTCCTCATGCCAAACAAGGGTAATCCACATGAGTCCTTTCAGTTAACCAATTTTATTGTTATTTTTTGTATATTAAAATTTTAAAATTTTTTAAATCTTTATTTTTAAAGTTTGTTTACATTTTTGGTAATGTTTTAATATTTTGTTTTATTTTTATTTTACTCGSTGTCTTAATTTTTCATTAATTTCATTTTTCTCATCATAGTGAACAAATTTTATTTTTTTCCCTTGTTCAAGATTTTTGCACTTGTTTTCATCGACGGCATCCAAAACAGTTTTTCATGTTTTCTGTTTTGTGTAGAAATGTTTTTCGTTATTTTTCAAAAGGACATTTTACAAAAATGGGTATCTAACAGGTTTTCAGTGTTTGAATACTCAAAAATAAGGAAATGACTTAAAAACAATAAAGAAAACACAGCCTTAAGTACTAATTTCCGATTTTTGAATACTCAAAATAGGAATGACTTAAAAACAATAAAGAAAACCACAGCCTTAAGTACTATTTCCGATCCCCATGCATACTTTGACATATCTGTGAAGAGAAATCAACCAATGAAAACACTTGGGCATTTTTAGAAGAGGGCAATTTTAGTTGTCCTTTTGTGTAMTATGATTGGAATATAATTTGGTTGGAGATTTTCATCGAATTAGGATAATGATTTTGGTCTTCATAGAAGGGTAAGGATATTGTCTCTCATTTGTGCTACCTTTTGTTTTTATCAAGTATCCTAGATTGAATTCAACTGAACCAATGAAATGGATTTTATGTCCTTTTAATTTTGAATATTTTTTTTCTTATTATTACTCTTGTGGGCATGAACGAGCTATAGTAAGCCTCATAATTCCATAGTGAATATTTCTACACCATGGAATTCTGTCATTGCATTTTGAGGAGCAAATATGATAGTATTTGAAGGTGATGATAAAGTGCTCCATCGATGATTAAGATTTGGACAATAAACATTAGTTCCATTTGCATACGGCGCAAGACATCACCGATAAATTATTATTTGGGCTGTTTCAAATTGTGATCATATTTGTGAAAGACTTAAAYAAAGGATCTTGAGCCCATTATTAAGAATCAATCCGATGCAGCWAATGTAAAATTATGAACTCTTAGTCATATATATCTTAAAGAGATTCATTGAGAAAATAATAGTATTCATGTCTRAAATTAATTATATAAAATTGCTTAGTTTTTCATGTGTGTAGCACGACTTCTTATGATTATGTATATAACCAATGACATACTAAAATAGGTATATTGAATTAAAAAATATGCATAGGTTGACTACAATATATTGTTTAAAATTTTCATAAACTTGACACGAGCTCTGCTTCAAAACAAAAAATAAAATAAGTTGCCATGAGCACCTAATATGTAAAATCTCCTGTTAAGAAACTCTCAACATAGAAGTTTTATCGATCACTTCATTTTAAATGCGAAAATAAAGTAAATTATTATTTTTTTAAATTGATTCCTTAACAATTAATTGTAACCAAATTTAGACAGTGTTTCCCTTGTAGAAAACCCTTTTGCACCATTGTAATACCATCGAAGTACATTTTCATCATTGTACCATTGCAATATCGTATGCCTCTAATGACATTAATATGTGACTTGCACGTGCAGTAAAATGTATGAAATGTTGCATTTAGTAATCTCTATATGAGTATACAATGCAAATCTTATACTTTCTTAAAACTGAAACCCCTAACAGAAGCTGGAAATGGTTTTATATATTACATTTTTGTTGTTTATTATGGATTTGGCTGCAGGCACATATTGCCATTGTGTTCACAACCAAATCTCAAAATTTTCTTTTGCTTTCTGTTAATGTGACTTAGCTCTTTTTGTAATTCTCCTTAAAAATAAATCTTTCCTTTAATACACAAYCAGCTCAAAAATCCAAATTAAAAATAAAAAATTTGTAGATCAAGAAATTAAACCATCTTAAACCTTTCTCAAAGACTTGAAGGCATCGTCTRATCTCCTTTCTTCAGTTTCAACAGCTTCAAAGCCGATTCTCAAGCACACAGAACTTTTACTTCTACTTTCCAAGCCCCATGCATACTTTTATGTATATGTGGAGAGAAGTTAACCAATGAAAATACATGGACATACTTAGAAGATGACAAATTCAGTTGTTTTTTTCGGTACTGTGATTGGAAAATAGTTTGGTTGGAGATTTTCATTGAATTTGGATAATAATTTTTGCCTTCATGAAAGGGCATAGATACTGCCTTTTARCTGTTCTATCTCTTGTTTTCGCAAGTACCTCGATGGACTTCAATAGATACCAATCAAATGGATTTTTATGTCCTTTTAATTTCTTATAGTTTTTCTTATTATAACTATTGTGGGCATGAACGAGCTACGACAAGCGTCAAAATTTCAAAGTAGATTTTTCAACATCATGGAATTATGTAATTGCATTTCGAGAAGCAAGGATGATAGTTTTGAAGGTGATGATAAATTGCTAAATTATTTAATTAATATTCGGACAATAAACATTAGTTCCATTCACATATAGTGCAAGACAACATTCGATTTGTGATCATATTTGTGGAAGACTTAAATGAAGGATTTGGAGTCCATTATTTAGAATAAACCCGACACAGATGATTAAATATTACAAACACTTCATTATACATATCTTAAATAGATTCATTGAGAAAATAATACTATTCGTATGTGAAAGTAATTATTGGAAATTGCTTAGACTTTGCAGGTGTGTAGCACGATTTCTTAAGCCTCGTTTGATGCARAAATTTAATATTTAAGTATTTATTAGATTAAGAATGCTTGATAACATAATTAAGAAGGTCTTAATATCTAAAGTTAAGGTTTTATACTCCATGCCATTTGCAATCAAGCAATTATAGCAAAACAMTTTTGCCYACTTGGACTAACAAAATTAAACTATCCATTCACCTAAATTTTCCATGCCAGACAAAAATAACAAGAACTTTAATCATTTATTCCATTAGGAYGTTTTCAAACCTCCACCTTCCACTSTTTCAGTAAGCCAATTGGCTGGTGGTGTTATGTTCTTTTGTTTCTCCATTTGACAGACGTCATTAACCTTGAAAATTAATATATGATTATGCATATGGCCAATGACATATTAAAGAAGGTCTATCAAATTAAAAAAATAAATATTTTCCTCGTCGATTTTGAAGATGTATGTCAAAACATCTTGAGGTCTTGTAAAAGTTTGAAACAAATTTTATACTCCTTGTTCGCTAGTGTACCCTTAGAGCTCTTTTATTTTGTATTTTTGCTTTCCACAGCCTCACATRTTCTTCAAATAATTTATAATTAGGTTAATGATTATATATTTTGTTTAATGTCTTCATAAAGTTGACATGAGAACTGTTTCATAAAATAAAATAAAATAGGTTGACATGATCGCACAACCTAGTAATTTTATGGTTTACTTCATTTTAAATACGDAAATAAAGTAAATTATTAATTTTTTAAAAATGATTCCTTAATAATTAATTCTATGAAAATTTCGATGGAGTTTCCTCGTAGATCGGACACATCCAACCTGTAAAAAACAAACTCAACATCCAACCTTTAAAATACCTTGCCTAAATCTAAACTTGAGAACAAAAAAATAAACCTTAAACTGAAAATCCTATGTTTAAAAAAAAATAATAAATGAAACACTCTAAAACAAATGCATTCATCATGCAACGGCTGAGCATCATGTCTAACATGTACACCATCTAACCGTTACATTTTTTAATTAGAAAAGAAAAAACTTTTGCACCATTGCACCATTGTAATGCCATCGAAAAATATWTTTCAACATTTTACATTGCAATACCACGTATCTCATATGATAATAATACAAGACTAAATAACTTTTATTACATAATTGCATTTAGTAATCTCTGTATAAGTACACAAAAAAAATCTTATATTTTCTTAAAACTCAAACCCCTTTGCCCTTTTGGCTTACAACAGAAGCAGGATATGGTTTTACATATTTCCTTTTGGTTGATTGTTATGGATTTGGTTGCAGTTACGTATGGCCAATTTATTCATAACAAAATCTCCAAATTTTCTTTCGCATTTTGTTCTCAGGAATTAGCTCCCTTGCAGTTCTCCTCAAAAAAAAATCTTTCCATTAATACAAAACTAGCTCCATAAGCCGAATCAGAAATTGAAAATTTATAGATCAAGAAATTAAACCCTCTAAAATCCTTCCCAAAGTCCTGAAGGAATCATCTCATCTTCTTTCTTCAGCTTGAACAACTTCAAAGTAGATTCTCAGGCACACAGAACCTTAACTTCTACTTTCCAATTCCCATGCATACTTTTATGTATCCATGATGTGAAATCAACCAGCATAAATATTTTGACATTTTCAAGAAAGGACGAATTTAGTGGTTCTTTTGAGTACTATGATTGGGATATTGTTTGGTTTGAGATTTCAAACTACTCGTTCACAGGCATCATTAACCTTGAAGATTTATATATTATTATGCATATAGCAATGATAAGCTAAAATAGGTATTTAAAATTTAAATATATAATATATATTTAAATTTGTAAATTTTAGGATGGATGCCGTGACATTATAATGGTTTAACAAGTTTAAAAAAAATTTTATACTCATTGTTTGCCTACAAAGCCTTTAGAGCTATTTTATTTTGGATTTTTTTTWATTTSGAAGGCCTCACATATTCTGCAACTAATATATAATTAGGTTAACGACTATATATTRTTTAATTTTTTCATAAAGTTGACATGAGCATTATTTCAAAATAAGAAAATAAAATAAGTTGACATGACCACAAATTATGTATAACCCCAAGTTAAGAAACCCTCAACCTAGAAGTTTTATCGTTTATTTCATTTTAAATATAGAAGTAAGGTAAATTATCAAATTTATTTAAATTGGTTTTCTAACAATTAATCCTACGAGAATTTCGGCAGAGGTTCAGTTGTAGATTGGACATATTCAACCTGTAAAAACCAAACTCAACATTCAGCCTTTAAAATACCTTGTCTAATTCTCAACCTGAGAAAATTAAGTAAACCTTGAACACAAATCCTAGAAAATATCAAACAACTTTCCACAAATCCATTCATAATGCAATAGTTGAGGAACGAGACTAAAATCTCCGCCATCTATTCATTATGGCTTTTACTTGGAATAGAAAACACAATTGCATCATCGCACCAATGCAATGCCATAGAAAAACATTTTCACTATTATACTGTTGCAATATCATGTCTCTCGCACGATAATTATACATGTTAATGACATTATGTTAAACTTACTAAAGAGCACAAGCTTTTATAATACATGTTGTTTACGAAATCTCTCATCTTGTAGAAATTTTTTATGCAGATATTTTATTATTTAGTGTAAATTTAAATTATAAAAAATGTATAAGAAATTACCTATTAATATGGTTCAACCATGATTATCAGCATGTCATTTTTTGTAATTTAGTTATCAATATTTAGATACTGATTCAATAGTTTTTGTCTCTTCTTATTACTATTAGACATGGAATTATCAATTGCATTGGCCTCATCATTATCTTCTAGTTGGAATATAAGTTTTTTTGCACCATTATAACACCTCGTGTCTCGGTAGTAATATGGGTCTCACATGCATGTTATATTTAAATATTCTCTAAATGTGTACACAAAGCAAATCTTACAGATTTGAAAACTCAAACCCCTTAATCTTTTTTGCTTGCCCTGCGAGATTATGTCCTAAYAGAAGCAGGAAATGATTTTACATACTTCCTTTTCATTGATTGTTATGATTTTGGCAGGTACAATATGGCCATTATGTCATTTAGTATTATTTTTTATTTTTATTTTTGAAATAAGATAGCCTTTCTACCAAATTCTTCATCATTAGAAGTGTAATTCTTAGTTTTCTTAGGTGAAAAAAATGACTAAAATTAAATAGTACTCCGACATGTCTTTAAATTTATATATGTAAAAAATTAAATTGTATTGGAGAATTTAACGTCTGTTATTTTATGTTGTGCCTCGGAGAATATTTTGTGCCTGTTAGGAGAATATTTTCTAAAAGTGAATATAATAAAAAATTAATAAAAATTATAGTTTGTAATATTACTATGACATGTCTTATATCAATCTATGTAAGTGTAAAACTAAATCTTATCACAGAATTAAATGTTTGTTATCTTATGTCATATCTCATAGAATTTAGTAGAATTTAGTCTTTTAGGGTAATATATTTTCTACATGTAGAGCTAATAAAGGATTAAAAAATTTTATAGTTGGCATAAATATTACTTTGACATGTCTTTAAATCTATCTAAGTGTAAACTTAAAGCCTATGGAAGAATTATATGTTTGTTATATTATGTTGTGTGTTGCAACTAACTCTTAAATGTTCATCAGTAATAATATCAATTGCATTGTCGTTACTTGATCACCGATAGTAGTGTTAACCATATTTGTCATTAATTGTTCATCGGTAATAGTGTCGACTCCATTGTCCCCACTTGACCATCCATAACAATGTCAATTGTATGCTACTTAATCATCGGTAATAGTGTCAACTGCATTGTTGCTACTTGTTCACATAATATAAGAGAATAGCTAGTTTTAGTAAAGCAGCTTGGCCTACATTGTCGTGGCTCGATTATGTAATATAAGTCATTTTAGTAAAATTTAGTGCACAAAATTGGGCCTGCAATGCACTCTCACACATAATTTCCCACATGAATTGATTGAATCATTCATGATTCATGAGATTTATATTGTATATTATAGTATCAACAGCATTGTCACTACTTGACAATTCATAACAATGTCAACTGTATTGTCACTTCGCTACTTGGTCAGGTAATATAAAATGATAGATTGTTTTAGCAAAGAAGCAACGTGAACTATATAGTCATGGTTCGATCACATAAGATAAGTCATTTTAGTGAAGTCACAACACAAATTGATAGTGTTGAGATAGGGTTGGACGAGAGGAAAAAGGAGTTTGGGTGGCGGTGGGGCTACCAAAGATGAAGGTGAACAAGAATGAAGATAAATGAAGAGCGTGCCATTGGAATGGTGTGGGGAAGAAGATTAAAATTAATGTGCATCTTTTTAACCTCTTCCTTTTCCACCACAATTAAATGTTCTGCACATGACACGTGACATAAGTTCCTCCACCTAAAAATGTCCAAATATTCTCAATGGTCAATTTCTCTTATATCATTATTTTTCAAAATCCACTTGGACCAATTATTKCACAATCCCCCAGGCAATGAGCGTCGGCACTACAATTCTAGCTGAATCCAAACGTGCAATTGTAGGAAACATACATATCGAACCTTTATGAAACAAACTAAACATCCAACCTGTCAAATACCTTGTCTAAATCTCAACTTGAGAACAATAAAATAAATCTTAAACATATAATCCTATGTTTAGAAAAAATCAAACTACTTTCAGAAATCCATTCATCATGCAACGATAACATCTATGCCATCTAATCATTATGCTTTTCACTTGTAATAGAAAAAACTTTTCCCTCATTGCTATGATACCATAGGAAAACATTTTCACCATTGTACCATTGCAATAACATATGTCTCACACGACAATAATACATGTTGACAGCATTATGTTAAACTTCCTAAACAACACAACCCTTTATAATACATGTTGTTTATGAAATCTTTCATCCTGTAGAAATTTTTGACGCAAATATTTTATTGGTTTGTGTAAATTTAAATTATAAAAATATATGTGTAATTATCTATTMATAGGATTCAATCATTATTACTAGCATATCATTTTTTTTTTCAATTTGATTATMGAATTTAAGATACTGGTTCAAYAGTATTTGTACTTCCTAATAAACAGAGAATTATTCATTTGAATTGGCCTCATCATTATCTTATAGTTAGAGTAGAAATTTTTTCACCATTACAACAGCACGTGTCTCACAACATAAACCTATAAATAACAAACTCAAATCCAATCCTTTAAAATACCTTAGCTAGATCTCATCTTGAGAACAATAAAATAAAATCTAAATACAAATCCTATGTTTGAAAGAAAAATATCAAACAACTTTCAACAAATTCATTCAACATGCAACGGTGGAGCATCATGACTAACAACTATGCCATCTAATTGTTATGTTATTTTACTTGGAATTGAAAATAATTTTGTGCCATTGCACCATTGCAATACCATCGAAAAATATTTTCACCATTGTACTATTGCAACACCACGTGTCTCGCACGATAAAAGTACACGACTTGCACATGCGAAAATGGTTGTTACATGTTGCATTTAGTAGTCGCTATATGGGTACACAAAGCAAATCTTATACCTTGTAAATCCCAAACCTCTTTTGCCTTTTTGGCTCACTCGTATGATTATGTCCCARTAGAAGTAGGAATGGTATTACATACTTCCTTTTGGTTGATTGTTAAGGATTATGYTGCAGGTAGATATGGCCATCACCATTTCAAGGAAATGAGGATAAGAGGTTTCAAAGGAAATGCAAGAGACACGAGACTCGTTGATCATCTAATTAGAAATGCATCAAAGTTGGAGAAATTTGAAATCAAATTCGACATCAATGGCTGTCCAACAAGAGATGCAGAAGCCAAATGGGTAATTTTGTCCAAACCAAGGTCTTCCATCGATGTTTCTATTATCTTGRACTGATCTTGACAAAATCAAGGTAGATGCATTTCTCTAACCAGAAGGCATTAAGAACTTTTGATTATGTTCCTGTTCGGAATGTAAGTTGTTGCACCATGTTCTATTACTCCCAAGAGACATTAGAGATGACTTTTGTTTACTTGTTTATTCAAAAGAATATTTTATTGTATTACAAAATATCCAAATTTTTTTTTGCTTTCTGTTCCTAAGATTTAGATCTTCTTGCAATTTTCCTTGAAAAGGAATCTTTCCTTCAATCCACATCCAGCTRAAAAATCCAAATCAAATATCAAAAATTTGTTGATCAAGAAATTAAACCCTCTAAAATCCTTCTCAAAGTCTTGAGGAGTTATCTAATCTTCTTTCTGCACCTTCAACAGCTTCAAAGCAGATTCTCAGGCATTCTAAACCTTAGGTTCCATTCTCTTTATTGTTTTGAGCTGTGAGTTTAAATGCAATTTGATTGAATTTTTAGTTTTTAGTATCTTTTTAGTTTTTTAAAATGCATTCATTTTATTATTTTGAAAAACCATTTTTGAAATAATATTTTATGCATTAAATTTTATTTCTRAAAATGTAAAACCCTAGAGCTTAATACTTGGATATAATAGGTACATATCTAAACCACCTAGATTAGCGATACACGATATGTAGAATTCTCCTAATTTTTAAATAATCAAATGCCATGAATGCCATGATCAACCATATTTCTATTGGAACTAGGAAATAAAGAAAAGACTTGAATATTTAGAATTAAATGATGCAAGTTGTTTTCTTTTAATTAGGTGTGAGTTTTGATTATCTTTGTATTCAACAAATTTTTTTTTTTTTGACGAATTAGATTGCCTACTTCCATGCTTTAATGAATAGAAATAACTTTCCTATAAAGTATAAATCTATTATTTCTGGAAATAAAGTTTTATAAATTCCTGATTAAATTTGATCATGCTATGCATATTTGTTCTATTTTATTATGATTCATGCTATTAGATTGTTCTATTTATTCTTTATCTGCACCCTAGTTAATCATCTATCCTATGCACTCTTAGCTTATATATAACAATATTATCTATTCTAGCCCATCTAAATTTCAAACCTATGCATAAAATCAAATAATGAAACTGATTTTTATACACATTCCGTTCAGCCATAACAAGATCAAATTAACTTCAAAACCATGCATAATTATTTCTGGCTTCTTTACATCTAGCTAGAAGATAATTCCAAATTGGTCTCTTCTAGTTTCTTTGAAAAATCGGAAGTCTCTCTTCTCGTAGTAGGCCAATGAATTTTTCCACCTCAAACTCAAATGCAAACAAAATTCTGAAGTTGCTACCACCGAGAAATCAACTCCCTCCATTTGGCAATATCTAGCCCTCCATTTTTCTCAYGTTACAGCTCACTTCACATGCAAACCTTGTAATGTCCTCCCTTCTTTCTCTTTATAACTTCCCACATCTGCTAGTTTCATTACACTCCTCTCAGAGCCATTCATAAAACATTTTCCTTCAATTTTCTTCTTGGTCAAACAGTAACTTCAGGTGCGACTAGCTTTGTATCTTCTCTCTCAGGCAGCAAACTCTTCACTCAATTTCTCAATTACCTACCTCATTCCCTCCTCTCCTTACTGCTCTATAGTGCTCAGACCAAACCAGTGAAGGTCTAATTCATTACCAAGTTAGGAAACAAACGGCTTTGAGATAACAAAAAGAAGTTTAAAGACTTTCTGCTATCTATTTCTTGAAGCTTATATTCAACTTTGTTGTGTTTACCTTGCTTTCTTCTGCATGCTAGATTTTTTGATGTTATGATTTTACAGCTTTATTAGGATAATATGTGTATGCTATGATCGTGATTACAGTTATGAAAATACATGAAYGGTATATTCATGCAGTAGATWGGAACCTCGAGGTATGATGATAGAATCAAAGTAGTTTGTGTTGATGTATGGTCGGTGTTCATTCTCGAACAAAATTGTTTGATTGAGTTATATGCAAGTTATGATAGCTAAGAACATTCTGTATATGAGTACACAAAGAAAATCCTATAATTTCTTTAAACTCAAACCCCTAATAGAAGCAGCAAATAGTTTAACATATTTCATTTTTGTTGGCTGTTATGGATTTGGCTACAGTTACATATGGCCATTGTGTTCATAACAGAATCTCCAAATTTTCACTCTCTTTTTGTTCCTGGGAATTAGCTTTCTTGCAATCTTCCTCAAAAAGAAATCTTTCCTTCAATACACAACTAGCTCAAAAGCCCGAATCATAAATTGAAAATTTGTAGATTAAGAAATTAAACCCTCTAAAACCCTTCTCAAAGTCTTGAAGGCATCGTTTGATCTTCTTTCTTCAGCTTTAACAACTTTAAAGCAGATTCTTAGGCACACAAAACCTTAACTTTTACTTTCTAGTCCCCATGCATACTTTTATGTGTCTGTGATGCTAAATGAACCAGCAAAATAATTGGACCTTTTTAGGAGACAACGAATTTACTGGTTCTTTTGGGTACTATGTCTGTAATATTGTTTGGTTTGAGCTTTTCATTGAATTTGGATAACAATTTTTGCCTTCATAAAGGGCATTGATATTGTCATTCAGTTGTTCTACCATTTGTTTTCTCAAGTATCCTCGATTGACTTAAACTGATACCAATGAAATAGATTTTTGTGTCCTTTTAATTTTGAATATTTTTTCTTATTATTACTATTGTGGGCATGAACGAGCTATATAAGCCTTAGAATTCCATAGTGAATATTTCTATACCGTGGAATTCAATATTTGCATTTTGAGAAGCAAGTATGACAGTATTTTAAGGTGATGATAAAGTGTAAAGTATGATGATTAAGACTCAGACAATAAACATTAGTTCTATTCACATCAGGTGCAAGACATCACTGATAAAKAATTCTCAAAATATTGGTTAGGGTATTACAATTTGTGATCATATTTGTGGAAGACTTAAATGAAAGATTTGGAGCCCATTATGTAGAATCAACCCAAAGTAGCTAATTAAAAATTATGACCTCTTGGTTATATATATCTGAAAGAGATTAGTTGAGAGAATAATAGTATTGATGTGTGAAAGTAATAATCTCAGATTTTGCACGTGTAGCACGACTTCTTATGCCATGTTTGATAACGATATTCAATATTTAAGCACTTATTAGATTAAGAATGATTGATGATATAATTCAGAATGCCAATATTAATTGCCTCTTATATATATATATATATGCGTCACTTCATATACAAAGGTTTAAGGGTTTGAGTATCAACGTACTACTGAATGAGTCCATGCCCACTGCAACAAACGAGGTAATTACAGCCAAAACAACTTTTGCTCATTTTTAGGACTAAAACAAATATAAGCTACATTTCCATGCTTCACGCACCGAATCATTAACCTTGAAGATTAATATGTTATTATGGATACGGCCAATGACATAATAGAATAAGCTATATTGAATTAAAAAAGGAATATTATATATATTTACCTTGTCAAATTTTTTAGATGGCTACGTGAAACATCATGAGGATCCTTTTACAAGTTACAAAAACAAAATTTAAACCCATTGTTTGCTTGGTGGAGCCTTTTAGAGCTATTTTATTTTGGGTTTTTTGCTTTTCGATAGCCTTCCACATATTCTGCAGCTAATAGCTATAATTAGGTTAACCGACGTATATATTGCTTTAATTGTTTTCATAAATTTCGACAGGAGCACTGCTTCAAAATGAGAAAAGAAGTTGACATGATCGCACTATATGTATAATCCCAAGTTAAGACACCTCAACTTAGAAGTTTTATCATTTACTTCAATTTAAATGTGTAAAAGTAAATTATTATTTTTTGAAATTAATTCCTCAACAATTAATCCAATGAAAACTTCGATAAAGTTTTCCTTGCAGGTTGGACATATTGAACCTGTATAAAACAATCTGAAAATCCAACCTTTAAAATAGCTCGTCTAAATCTCAACTTGAGAATAATAAAATAAACCTTAAACATAAATCCTATGTTTAGAAAAAATCAAACCACTTTCAGCAAATCCATTCATCATGCAATGATAACATCTACACCATCTAATCGTTATGTTTTTTACTTGGAATAGAAAATAGTTTCCCCTCGTTGATGCAATACCATAGGAAAATACTTTCACCAGTGCACCATTGCAATAACATGCGTCTCATATGTCAATAATACGTGTTGACAGTATTATGTTAAACTGACTAAAGAGCACAAGCTTTTATAAAACATGCTGTCTATGAAATCTTTCATCCTCTAGAAATTTTTGACGCATATTTTTTATTGGTTTGTATAAATTTAAATTATAAAAATATATATGTAATTACCTGCTAAATAAGTTTCAACCATTATTACCAGCATGTCATTTTTTTTCAATTTGATAATTGCCTACTAATAAGATTCAACCATTATTACCAACATGTCATTTTTTTTTTAATTTGATTATCAAATTTAAGATTCTAGTTCAATAGTTTTTGTATTCCTATTTTAATAAACAGAGAATTATTCATTTGAATCGGCCTCATCATTATCTTATAGTTGGAGCAGAAATGTTTTTCACTAATACAACATCACGTGTCACACACGATAATAATATAGGTCTCGCATAAACGTTACATTTAATAATCTGTATATGTGGCACGTTTGCATTGCAAATGTTATAGATTTTAAAACTTAAACCCTTGAACGTTTTTGCTCACCCAGCAGAAGCAGGAAATAGTTTGACATATTCTTAAAGAGATTCARTGAGAAAATAATAGTATTTATTTGTGAAAGTAATTATAAAAATGACTTAAATTTTGCACATGTGTAGCACGTATGCTTAGGCCTTGTTTGAAAGGCAATTCAATATTTAAGTACTCACTAAGTTAAGAATGATTAATAACATAATTTAGAATGTCTTAATACTTTAAATGTCCCTTAAATATATAAGATTTAASATTTTAACTTATCATGTACGACTAAATATTTCACACTAAAATCAAATAAGAAAACACTTTTGCCCACTTGGACTAACAAAATCAATCTACTTGTTCACCAAAATATTCCACATCAAACAAAAATATTCAGTATAATCAATCAAAGACATAGCTTATGCAATAGACTTAATTTATCTTTTATCTCATTAGGACATTCTCGAACCTCCATCTTCCAATGTTCGCCTTAACGTATACGTATTAGACGTCTATTGTTTCCCAGTGTTACTTTCTGCTGTTTTCTCCWTTTCGTGAACGTCATTAACCTTGAATATTCATATATGGTTATGGATATAGGCAATGACATACTAAAATAGGTACATTGAATTAAAAAATATGTATTTACCTTTTCAACTTTTATGATGTATGTAGAAACATCTTGAGGATTTTTTACAGGTTTAAAATAAATTTTATACTCATTGTTCACCTGTGGAGGCTTTAGAGTATTTTATTTTGGATTTTTTTGCTTTGTACGGGCTCGAATATTCCACAATTAATGTATAATTACTTTAGGACTATTTATTGTCTAATGTTTTTACAAAGTTGATATGAGCACTGTTTTAAAATAAAAAATAAATAAGTTACATGTACAAAAATTATGTAAAACTCCAAGTTAAGAAAACCCTCAACCTAGAAGTTTTATCGTGTACTTCACTTTAGATGYGGAAAGAAAGTAAATTATTGACTTTTTAAAATTTGATGCCAAACAATTAATTTTAGGTAAATTCCAACGTAGTTTCCTTTGTAGAATGGACATATCCAACTTTTAAAATTCCATTATAATGTCTTTTCAGAATAACAAAGTAAACCTTAAACACAAATTCTATATTAAAAAATTAAACAAACAACTTTCACCAATTCCATTCATCAAGCAATGGTTGAGCATCAGGACTAATATCTACACCACCTAATCATTATGTTTTTTTAACTTGGAATAGAAAACTCTTTCGTGCCATGGCACCATTGCAGCATTGGAACAAAAACAACTTTTGCACCATAGAAAAACAGTTTCACCATCATAGCATTGGAATACCACAAGTCTTGCACGACAATAATACATGACTTGCACATGCGATAAATTTTATTACATGTGTAAACAAAAAATCTTATACTTTCTTAAAACTAAAATCCCTTTAGTCTTTTTGGCTCACCCATTGCGATTATGTCCTAATAGAAGCAGGAAATGTTTTATATTTTTCCTTTTGGTTGATTGTTAYGGATTTGGCTGCAGGAAGATATGGCCATCACCATATCAAGGAAATTAGGATCAGAGGTTTGAGAGGAAATGCAAGAGAATGTGACTCGCTGATCATCTGATTAGAAATGATCAAAGTTGGAGAAACCTATAATCAAATTCAACATCAATGGCTGTCCAGCAAAATATACAGAAGCCAAATGGGTAATTTTGTCCAGACCAAGGTCTTCCATCAATGTTTTCTATTATCTTGGACTGATCTTGAAAAAAATCAAGGTAAGGTGTACTTCTCTAACCAGAAGGCATCAAACATCATTTGATTAAGTTCCTGTTTGGATGTTAAGTTGTTGCACCATGCTTCTATTACTCCTAAAAGACATTGGAAGATGATGACTTTTTAGTTACTTTTTTAAGGAATGTTTATTTGAAAGAATATTTTATTTCATTACAGAATATCCAATTTTTTTTTTTTTTTTGCCTTTGCTATTTCTGCTGAGATTTAAGCTCTTCTTGCAATATTTCCTTGAAGGAAGAATCTTTCCTTTCAATCCACATCCAGCTGAAAAACCCAAATCAAAATATCAAAAAATTTGTTTGATCAAGAAATTAAAACCCTCTAAAAATTCCTTCTCAAAGTCTTGAGGAATCATATGATCTTCTTCCTGCCCCTTCAAACAGCTTTAAAGCAGATTCTCAGGCATACAAAACCTTAGGTTCCATTCTCTTCAGTATTTTGAGTTTTGAGTTTTGAATTCATTTTGAGTTTTTAGTGTTTAGTATGTTTTTAGTTCTTAAAATTCATTCTTTTTATCGTCTTGAAAAACCATTTTGAAATAAATTTTTTTTGCAGTAAATTTATTTTTGAATATGTAAAACCCTAGAGCTTAATACTTGGATATAATAGGTATATAACTAAACCACCTAAATTAAACATACACGATATGTAGAAATCTCCTAATTTTTAAATAGTAAAATGCCATGAATGCCATGATCAAACACATTTCCATTGGAAGTAGGAAATAATWAAAAAAACTTGAATTTTTAGAATTAAATGATGCAAGTTGTTTTATTTTAATTAGGAGTGAGTTTTGATTATCTTTGTATCGAACAAATGAATTTTTTTTGAAAGATTAGATTACCTTCTTCCATGCTTTAATGAATAGAAAGAACTTTCCAGAAAAAGTTTATATCTATTACATTTGGAAATAAAGTTTTCCAAATTCCTTGTTAAATTTGATCATGCTATGCATATTTGTTCTATTGTATTATGATTCATGCTATTAGATTGTTCTATTTATTCTTTTTTTGCACCTTACTTAATCATCTATCCTATGCACTCTTAGTTTATATATAACAATATTATTTATTCTAGTCCATTTACATATCAAACCTATACATAAAATCAAATAACGAAACTGATTTTTATACATACTCCATTCTGCYATAACAAGATCAAATTAACTTCAAAACCATGCATAATTATTTCTAGCTTCTTTACATTCAGCTAGAAGATAATTCCAGATTGGTCTCTTCTAGTTTCTTCGGAAAAACCGAAAGTCTCTCTTCTCGTAGCATCCCAGGTGGCCAATGAATTTTTCCACCTCAAACTCAAATTCAAAGAAAATTCTGAAGCTACTATCGCCGAAAAATCAACTTCCTCCATTTGGCAATATCTAGCCTTCCATTTTTCTCAAGTTTGCAGCTCACTTTACATGCCAACCTTGTAATGTCCTCCCTTCTTTCTCTTTATAACTTCCCACATCTGCTAGCTTCATTCCAGTCCTGTCAGAGCCGCTCATAAAACATTTTCCTTCAGTTTTCTTCTTGGCCGAACAGTAACTTTAGGTGCGACTAGCTTTGTATCTTCTCTCTCAGGCAGCAAACTCTTCACTGAATGCTTCATTTTCCTAGCTTATTCCCTCCTCCCCTTGCTGCTTTATAGTCCTCAGACCAAACCAGTGAAGATCTAATTCATAATCGAGTTAGGAAACAAGCGGCTTGGAGATAACAAAAAGAAGTTTAAAGACTTTATGCTATCTCTTTGTTGAAGCTCATATTCAACTTTGTTGTGTTTACCATGCTCTGTTCTACATGCTAGATTGTTTGATGTTATGATTTTACAGCTTAATTAGGATAATATATGTATGCTCTGATCATGATTACAGTAATGAAAATACATGAATGGTATATTCATGCAGATAGAAACCCTGAGATATGATGATCGGATGAATGTAGTATATGTTGATAWATGGCTGGTATTCATTCTCGAACAAAATTGTTTGATTGAGTWWTATACAATTTATGAAGCTAAGAACATGCTTACTATTKTAAGATTTCAAGAGTTATGATASCTTGAATAGTGTAGTGAYAGTTGGAATGAGATGAGAGATTGATAACATGTGCCAAAAATTCTAACCATTAACCATCTTACTAACATAAGTTTGATTCAAGGATAGCTAAAAATCTTGTATGACAGACTCAGTATTTAGCGTATAACTTGAAATCTAGAATTAAACGCTGAAAAGAAATCACTCTAGCTGGAAAGTCATGTTTCGTAGATTTTAAATAAGACTGATTTCATAGAAAAATCCCTTTGGAAAACTAAAAATATAAGCCAAACACTTAATGCAGTCCATTTCAATTAGTAAGAAACCCTACTATTTTAAGCTAATTGCAGCCCAACCTTAACTCTGAAATAGATTATTTTGATATGGTTAGATATATCTGTCTAAGGATCATTTTCTCATAAATCTTGCAAAATTTTATAGTCTACAATGAAGTCCYGCCARTTTTGGATATAATAGGTCATTACTCATATTTGGTAACTCTCTGAATTCTTACAACAATTCCAAAAAAAATGTAGAACCTTCTAGAATCATTCCCTTTAGGTATTTTGATCCTTTTGCCCATAGATCCCTACATATTAAATTATCGAACCTTGAAACTAAATCAAATTTCTTGTGTAACACCGAGAGAAAATTATAGCAGATTCTATTAGAATATTTATTACTTTAGATCTATTTTAAGGAGTACATCTTGATAGTAACTTACTTGAGAATGCTGTAGGACTTCTTCYAGGCTTCAAMCATTGACCAAACATTTAGGAAAGCATGAACGGAGGTGAATCCCCTTAAAATCGTTTCTGAATAAATGTGTTTGTAACTTTGTTTCAAATGCCATGGGAATTATTGTTTTAGCAGGTATTTGAATTAATGTTATGATTTTCAAGAAATTCCATTTTACTTGCGTCAATGTTATGAAAGAGCTTGGAAACAAARAACCCTTTAGTTATCATGACTAGCAGCATTAGTAAACTAAATTTATATTCCTATTCTAAAAAATACATTGATCTTGACACAATATRCATGTGATCATTGTGTAATGATTTATTGAATTGAGTATCTAATTGGTGAACAAAGTACTGCATTTGGCTGGTCCCCAATACTAGTATCTTGTGAACGAGTCTAAGAGACAGTATTGGAGTAAGCAAACCGTTGGCCAATGACGGAGTGGGCAGTGGTGGACCGAAAATGCATCGAGTAAAGGGTTGCATCATTTGGTGCGCAGATCTGAGTATGGACAGTCATCTCCTTGATTAGGAGGTTAAATCTAGGGATGCGTGACTTCCTATACCCAAGCTAGCAGGTGCCTTTGTTACGAGGCGATAAGGTTGAAAACCGTGCATAGACATACGAGGTGATAAGGCTAGTATTACTAGACCTCGTACGATGTTATCTTTGCGATAAAAGTGTGTGAACTGGGTTACTATTATTAGAAACTGACGTGTTTAATCATAATATTCTCGTTCACCTTTGAYAGGATTTTTCTAGTATAGATTTTTACAAATATACTTTTTATTGAAGTATATCTCTGACTCGTAATTTTTATGTTAAATATTTACAAATGTTTATTTGGTGATAGTTACGTGATCATTTGCTACGTGAAGAATTTGAAGTTTTAGAAGCTTGAACATATATTTGTGGCTCATATCTATGTTTTCTTCCTAGTATAAGTTTTGAGATGTTTTGAATTATAAATATGACACTATTTGTAGAGCCTAGATAAATGTGTTTTACTTTATAACATGTCTTGTGTGCTTGTACCATGACTGCCGAGAGATAGCCAACCTTGTACAACCCCAATGGAACCTAGAGGAAGGCTGATCATCACATAAAATATAGAATACCTCTGTACGAAAGACAATTTTGATTATTTTTTAAATTTATTTCTCTCTCCTTCAAATTCCTCCTAGCAAAYWGTACCATTTTCAAAATTTTTCCAATTAAAGATTAGTAATATTTTTGATTTATCTGAAACTTTGATTTTTTTCTTGAAAATCTGATGTTCTATTGAACAAATTTGGACAAACTCGAGTTGGCCATGCCAAACAAGGATAATCCACATGACCCGGTTGACCAATTTTATTGTTATTTATTAGATATTAAAATTTAAGATTTTTAAATCTTTATTTTTAAAGTTTCTTTACATTTTTGATAATGTTTTTATATTTTATTTTATTTTATTTTATTTGGTGTCTTAATTTTTCCTTTAATTTCATTTTTCTTGTTATAGTAAACAAATTTTATTTTTTTCCCTTGTTCAAGATTTTTGCACTTGTTTTCATTGAAAACACTCAAAACAACTTTTTCATGTTTTCTATTTTGTATAGAAATGTTTTTCAAAGTACATTTTGCAAAATGGGTATGCAAGCACGTTTTGTGTATTTTGAATAATCAAAATAAGAAATGACTTGAAAACAATAAAGAAAACAATGTCTTAATTCTAGTTTCCAATCCCCACTGATACTTCTATGTATCTGTGAAGAGAAATCAAGTTAAGTTTGACCAGGTCTGTTGCACACAATGATCATAGTAGATTGGACGAAGGTTTTGTCTAGTATGTATGAAAATTCATAAGCAATAACAAGGTCTATTTCATGAAGAAACTCTTCAATCTAAAGATGACAGAAAATGCATTAGTAGCACGACATTTGAATGAATTTAACACTATCTCAAATGAATTGTCATCGGTAGAAATTAAATTGATGGTCATATTTGTGCCCTAAACGTCTTGGGGTCTTTACGAAACAATTGGGAGGGAATGAGGATGACAGTACGGAATTTCATAGGAAAGGAAAAGCCCAAGTACAATGATGTACGAGACTTAATTGTGGCTGAGGACCGTAGATGCGATGAGGGTGCAACCACAAAATATGTTTAGTTGAGACAAGAGCTAGAGGTAATAACAAAAATTTAAATCGGGATAGATCAAAATCCAAAAATTTATCGGATATAAAGTAAATCTAGGTTAGGCCAACAATTATGATGCTGAAATTGGGGGAAAACAACTCAGTATAAATACCAATGCAAAAATGTTAAGAAAATGAATGAAGATGATTATGCTAATGTATGACAGAAAAGGAATAGGATCATTACTTCCTAAAAAAGATAGTCCATTTGATGATTTGGTTTTGGACTCAGGATCTTYGTTGCCTACCAATCAACACTGAGATCATACGGAATGAGACTGGTGGTGATTTTGGTAAGGTATATTTGTAGACTTTTCCTTCAATATAAAACCAGCTCAAAAAAAAAAAATTTGTAGATAAAGAAATTAGACCCTCTAAAGCCCTTCTCAAAGTCTTGAAGGCATCGTCTAATTTGCTCTCTCTGCAACTTCAAGAGCTTCAATGCATATTTTCAGCCATAGAGAACCTTAACTTCTAGTTTCCAATCCCCATGCATACTTTTATGTATATGTTAAGAAAAATCAATCAATGAAAATACTTGGACATTTTTAAGAGAGGACTAATTTATTGGCTCTTTTAGGTACTATGATCAATTGCAATATAGTTTGGTTTGAGATTTTCATCGAAAATTTGGATAATAATTTTAGCCTTCATAAAGGGCATGGATACTGTCTTTCAGCTATTCTAACTCTTGCTTTCTCAASTATCATAGACTGACTTCAACTAATACCAATGAAATGGACTTTTATGTCCTTTTAATTTTGAATATTTATTCTAATTATTACTATTGTGGGTATGAACAAGCTATAGTAAACATCATAATCATATTTGTGGAAGACTTAATTRAAGGACCCCAGAGCCCATTMTTTAGAATCAACCCGATGCAGCTAATGAAAAATTATGAACTCTTGCTTATCTGTATCTTAAAGAGAATCAATGAGAAAATAATAGTATTCATTTGTGAAAGTAATTATAAAAATGGCTTAAATTTTGCACATGTGTAGCAAGACTGCTTATGCCTTGATTGAAAGGCAATTCAATATTTAAGTATTTATTAGGTTAAGAATGATTAAGAATATAATTTAAAGGGACTTAATACATTAGGTGCCCCTTAATCATATAAGGTTTAAGATTTTAACTTATCATGTACGACTGAATATTCCACACCAAAATCAAATATAAGAAAACACTTTTCCTCACTTGGACTAACAAAATCAATCATTTGTTCACCAAAATATTCCACATCAAACAAAAATATTCAGTATAGTCAATCAAAAACATAGCTTATGCAACAGACTTAATTTATCCTTTATCTTATTAGGATGTTTTCGAACTTCCACTTTCCAATGTTTGCCTTAGCATATACGTATTAAGTGGCTGTTGTTTCTCGGTGTTAMTTTCTTCTRTTTTCTCCAATTCATAAATGTCATTAACCTTGAATATTCACATATGATTATGGATATAGTCAATAACATACTAAAATAGGTACATTGAATTAAAAGTATATATATTTACCTTGTTGAATTTTAGGATGTATGTAAAAACATCTTGAGGATCTTTTACAAGTTTAAAACAAATTTTATACTCATTGTTCACATGGGGAGCATTTAGAGTCTTTTATTTTGGATTTTTCGCTTTGGACGGGCTTAGATATTCTGCAATTAATATATAATTAGGYTAATGACTATTTATTGTGTAATGTTCTTACAATGAGCACTATTTTAAAATAAAAAWTAAAATAAGTTGAAATGTGCAAAAAATATGTAAAACCCCACGTTAAGAAACCCTCAATCAAGAAGTTTTATCATTTACTTCATTTTAGATTGGGAAAGAAAGTAAATTATTAACTTTTAAATTTGGTTTCAAAATAATTAATTTTACGYAGACTCCAACGTAGTTTCCTTTGTAGAATGGACACATCCAACTTTTAAAATTCCATGTCAATGTCTTTTCAGAATAATAAAATGAACCTTAAACATAAATTATATATTGAAAAAAATTAAATAAACAACTTTCACCAATTCCATTCATTAAGCAACGGTTGAGCATCAGGACTAATACCTACACCATCTAATCGTTGTGCTTTTTTAACTTGGAACAGTGTTTACATTTTTGCACCATTGCACCATTGCACCATTGCACCATTGGAACAAAAAACACTTTTACGCCATAGAACATGTCTTGCACGATAATAATACGCAACTTGCAGATGTGATAAATTTTATTATATGTTCATTTGGTAATCTCTATATGGTAAACAAAGCAAATCTTACACTTTTTTAAAACTCAAATCTCTTATTCAAATCCATTACTCAAATACCTTTTGTCTTTTTGGCTCACCTATACGGATTATGTCCTAATAGAAGCAGGAAATCTTTTACATTTTTCCTTTTGGTTGATTGTTATGGATTTGGTTGCAAGAACATGTGGCCATTGTAATCATAAACAAATCTCAAAATTTTCTTTCGCTTTCTTTTTCTGTGAATTAGCAATTSTAGCAATTCTCCTCGAAAAAGAAATCTTTCCTTCAACAAGTTAAGTAAGATTGACCTGCTAGCAAGGTAATATGGATTCAATCGCCCCAGCTTAATACCCCTAACCTACAGTACGAGCATCCCAAGATGCACGGTGTTATACGCATATYTACTTTGATGATTTTTGAGATGTWTGTGAAAATATGCATAGGTTCTTATACAAGTTTAACACAAATTTTATACTCATTGTTGGCCTTAGGAGCCTTTAGAGCTCTTTTATTTAGGATCTTTATTCCACTTCCTTGTTTATTCTGTAGTTTATATATAATTAGGTTAAAGATTATATATTGTTTAATTATTTCATAAAGTTCACATGAGCATTGTATCAAAATAAAAACTAAAATAAGTTGACATGAGCGCACAATATGTAAAATCCAAGTTAAGAAACCCTCAAACTAGACTTTTTATAGTCTACCTCAATTTAAATGCAGAAATGAAGTAAATTATTAATTTTCTTTACAATGATTCCCTAACAATTAATTCTACAAAAATTTCGCTGGAGTTTTCCTTTAGATTGGACGTATCCAATTTGTAAAAAACAAACTCAAACCCATCCTTTAAAATACCTTGTCTAAATCTCATCTTTAAAACAATAAAATAAACCCTAAATACAAATCCTATGTTTAAAAGAAAAATATCAAACAACTTTCAACAAACCCATTCAACATGCATACGGTGGAGCATCAGGACTAACATCTATGCCATCGAATCATTATGTTATTTTACTTGGAATAGAAAACAATTTTGTGCCATTGCACCATTGCAATACCATYGAAAAACATTTTCGCCATTGTACTATTGCAATACCACTTGTCTCGTACGACAACAATACGCGACTTGCACGCGCGATAAAGCTTATTACACATTGCATTTAATAATCACCCTATGGGTACACAAAGCGAATCTTATGCTTCGTAAATCCCAAACCACTTTTGCCTTTTTGGCTCACCCATGGGATTATGTCCTAATAGAAGTACGAAATGGTTTTACATACTTCCTTTTGGTTGATTGTTATGGATTTGGCTGCAGGTAGACATGGTCATCACCATCTCGAAGAAATGAGGATCAAAGGTTTCAGAGGAAATGCAAGAGACATGAGACTCATTGATTATCTGATTAGAAATGCATCAAAGTTGGAGAAACTTGTAATCAAATTCAAAACCAATGGCTATCTAGCAAGAGACGTAGAAGCCATACGGGTAATTTTGTCAAGACCAAGGTCCTCATTGATGTTTCTATTATCTTGGACTGATCTTGAAAAAATCAAGGTAGGTGTACTTCTAAAACTAGAAGGCATTAAGAACATTATTTGATTAAGTTCCTGTTCGGAATGTAAGTTGTTGCACCCTGTTTTATTACTCCTGAGAGACATCAGAGATGACTTTTATTCATTTGTTTAAGGGAATGTTTTATGACATCAAGATTAATGTCTTAGGAGTACTTTAAGACAAATTTTTCTTGAATTGAAATTTTAGAACTGAGATAAAACATAGTCATTGAGATCCTTTCATTAACCACTCTCAGTTTGATCAGTTGGCAAAACATCCAAATATCTTTGTGRTATCTGAATTCCTTACTTATTGTAATTGTGCATATGAGGCTTAGTTAGCTAGAAATGATTTTTAGGAACATTCTAGGACTGATCTTGCATAATTTGAATAAGTAGTACCAAAGTTACGACCTAAATAATAAAGTAGTATCAATCTGGGCTCTACGGATTCGTGGTAATTGTCTTAGTAAAGAATCTCTAAGTAAAACTCAAGATAGGATTATAAGACATTAACAATCTTAGTAACATAAGTTTGATTCAAGGATAGCTAAAAACCTTGTATAKCAGTCTTAGTATTTAGCCTATAACTTGAAATCTAGAATTAAACTTTGAAAACAATAACTCTATTTGGAAAGTCATGCTTCYTAGATTTTAAATATGACCGATTTCATAGAAAAATTCCTTTGGGAAACTCAATATATAAGCGAAACACTCAATACTGTTCATTCAATTGTTAAGTAACAAAACGGTACTATTTTAAGCTAATTACAGCCCAACCTTAACTCCGCGATAGATTATTTTAATATGGTTAGATATATCTATCGAAGGATCATTTTCTCAAAAATCTTGTAAAATTCTGCAACGAAGTCCCTTCAGTTTTGGATATAATAGGTCATTACTCATATTTGGTAACTCTCTGATACAACAATGCCAAAAAAATGTAGAACCTTCTAGAATCATTTTCTTTAGGTATTTTAATCATTTTGCCCACTGATCCCTACATATTAAATTATCGAACCTCAAAACTTAATCAAATTCCCAATGTAATGCCAAGAGAAAATTATAGCGAATTTTATTAGAATATTTATTACTTTAGATCTACTTTAAGGAGTACATATTGATAGTAACTTATTTGAAGATATTGTACGACTTCTCCTAGGTTTCAAGCATTAACCGAACATTTAGGAAAGCGTGAACTCAGGTGAGTCCCTCTAAAACTATTTTTGAATAAATACATTTGTATTTTTCTTTCAAATGCCGTGGGAATTATTGTTTTAGGAGGTATTTGAATTGATGTTATGATCAAGAAATTCCATTTCACTTGCATCGATGCTATAAAAAGAGAATGATAATAGGCACACTTTAGTTATCATGACTAGTAGCGTTTGTAAACTAAATTTGTATTACTGCTCTAAAAAATACATTGATCTTGACACGACATGCATGTGATCATTGTGTAATGATTTATTGAATTGATGGATGAAATTGAGTACCTAATTGACGAATTTTGAATAACTTGTCTGTTGGAAAAGTATTATATTTGGCTGGTTCCCAATACTAGTACCTCGTGAACTAGTCTAGAAGGCAGTATCAGAGTAAGCGAATCCTTGGCCAATGACAGAGTGGGCAATGGTGGAAAAAAAATGCATCGAGCAGAGGGTAGGGTCATTCGGTGTGCAGATCTAAGTATGAACAGTCATCTCCTTGATTAGGAGGTTAAATCCAGGAAYGCATGACTCTTTGTTACGAGGTGATAAGGCTAAAAATTCTGCATGTACATACGAGGTGATGAGGCTAGTTTCACTAGACCCTATACGATGTTATCTCTGTGGTAAAAATGTGTGAACTGAGTTACTATTATTAGAAACTAACGTGTTTAATGTAGTATTCTCATTCAACTTTGATATGGTTTTTCTAATACAGATTTTTACAAATATACTCTTTATTGAAATATATCTCTTACCCGTAATTTTTATGTTAACTATTTACAATTGTTCATWTGGGAAAAATGTGTTCTTGTTAATAAACTCACCTAGCACCTACATGGGACTCAATGAGCTTTTCTCATAAGTTATCTCGTGTTTTTAGTAATAGTTATGTGATCATYCGCTACATGCAAAATTAGAAGTTTTAGAAACTTGAACATATATTTGTGGCTCATATCTATGTTTTCTTCCTTGTATAAGTTTTGAGCCGTTTTGGATTCTAAATATGACATTATTTGTAGAGCCTAGATAACTGTATTTTACTTTATAAGATGTGTTTTGTGCTTGTACRATGACTGCCTAGAGATAGGCGACCCCCCTACAGCCCTAGTTGAACATAGAGGAAGGCTGGTCATCACAGAAAATATAGAATACTTCTGTACAAAAGACAATTTGATTATTTTTTAAATTCATTTCTCTCTTTCAAATTCCTCCCAGAAAACAGTACCATTTTCAAAGTTTCTCCAGTTAAAGATTTGTCATATTTTTGTTTTATCTGAAACTTTGATTTTTTTCTTAAAAATCTGATCTTCTATTGAACAAATTTCGACAAACTCAAGTTACTCATGCCAAACAAGGGTAATTTTGATGACCAATTTTATTATTGTTTTTTATATATTGAAATTTAGAAATTTTTAAATCTTTATTTGTAAAGTTTGTTTACATTTTTGGTAATGTTTTTATGTTTTGTTTTATTTTTATTTTACTCGGTGTCTTAATTTTTCCATTAATTTCATTTTTTCTCATCATAGTTAACAAATTTTAGTTTTTCCCTTGTTCAAGATTTTTGCACTTGTTTTCATTGAAAGCACTCAAAACAATTTTTATAGTTTTTTGTTTTGTATAAAAATTTTTTTCATTCTTTTTCAAAGTACATTTTGCAAAATGGGTATGTAAACACGTTTCAGTGTTTTGAATATTCAAAGTAAGAAATGACTGAAAAGCAATAARGAAAAAAAGGTCTTAAATTCTAATTTCCGATCCCTATGCATACTTTTACATATCTGGGAAGAGAAATCAACCAATGAAAATACTTGGACATTTTTAGGAGAGGACAATTTTAGTTGTCCTTTTGTGTACTATGATTGGAATATAATTTGCTCGGAGATTTTCGTCCAATTAGGATAATAATTTTGGCCTTCATAGAAGGGTAAAGGTATTATCTTTCATTTGTTCTACTTTTCTTTTATCAAGTATCCTAGATTGACTTCAACTGAACCAATGAAATGGATTTTATGTCCTTTTAATTTTGAATATTTTTTCCTTATTATTACTCTTGTGGGCATGAACGAGCTATAGTAAGCCTCATACTTCCTTAGTGAATATTTCTACACCATGGAATTCTATCATTGCATTTCGAGAAACAAGTATGATAGTATTTGAAGGTGATGATAAAGTGCTCCATCAGTTGATTAAGATTCGGACAATAAATATTAGTTCCATTTAGATAGGGCACAATACATCACTGATAAAAAATTCTCAAATTATTATTTAGGCKGTTTCAAATTGTGCTCATATTTGTRGAAGACTTAAATGAAGGATCTAGAGCCCATTATTAAGAATCAATCGGATGCAGCTAATGTAAAATTATGAACTCTTAGTCATGTATATCTTAAAGAGATTCGCTGTGAAAATAATAGTATTTATGTGTGAAAGTAATTATATAAAATTGCTTAGATTTTTCATGTGTGTAGCACGACTTCTTATGATTATGTGTATAGCCGATGACATACTGAAATAGGTATATTGAATTAAAAAATATTTATAGGTTAACTACTATACATTGTTTAATATATTCATAAACTTGGCATGAGCTCTGCTTCAAAACAARAAATAAAATAAGTTGCCATGAGCACTTAATATGTAAAATCTCCAATTAAGAAACCCTCAACATAGAAGTTTTATCAATCACTTCACTTAAATGCGAAAATAAAGTAAATTATTATTTTTTAAAATTGATTCCTTCACAATTAATTGTAAGCAAATTTAGACAGTGTTTCCCTCATAGAAAACCCTTTTGCACCATTGCMCCATTGCAATACCATCGAAACACATTTTCATCATTGTACCATTGCAATATCGYATGTCTCTAATGACATTAATATGTGACTTGCATGTGCAGTAAAATGTATGAAATGTTGCATTTAGTAATCTCTATATGAGTACACAATGCAAATCTTATACTTTCTTAAAACTCAAACCCCTAATAGAAGCAGAAAATGGTTTTATATATTTCATTTTTGTTGGTTATTAATTTAGCTGCAGGCACATACGGCCATTAGGTTCACAACAAAATCTCAAAATTTTCTTTTGCTTTCTGTTACTGTCACCTARGTCTTCTTGCAATTCTCCTTAARAAAATAAATATTTCCTTCAATACACAACCAGCTCAAAAATCCAAATTAAAAATAAAAATTGTTATAGCCCAAGAATCAACCTGACACAGCTGATTAAATATTACAAACTATTCATTAGACATATCTTAAATAGATTCATTGAGAAAATAATACTATTCATATGTGAAAGTAATTATTGGAAATTGCTTAGATTTTGCAGGTGTGTAGCACGATTTCTTAAGCCTCGTTTGATGTAGAAATTTAGTATGTAAGTATTTATTAGATTAAGAATACTTGATAATATAATTAAGAAGGTCTTAATATCTAAAGTTAAGGTTTTATACTCCATGCCATTTGCAATCAAGCAATTATAGGAAAACACTTTTGCCCACTTGGACTAACAAAATTAAACTATTCGTTCACCTAAATTTTTTGCGGCAAACAAAAATATTAAGTGTCATCAATTAAAGACATCATTTTTGCAATACAAGAACTTTATCTTTTATTCTATTAGTACCATTTTCAAACCTCTACCTTCCACTGTTTCAGTAGGCCAGTTGGCTGGTCTTGCTTGGTGTTACGTTTCATTTTTTCTATTTGACAGACGTATTTAACCTTGAAGATTAATATATGATTATGCATAAGGCCGGTGACATACTAATGTAGGTGTATCAAATTARAAAAATAAATATTATCCTCGTCAATTTTTAAGCCGTATATCAAAACATCTTGAGGGTCTTGTACAAGTTTGAAATAAATTTTATACTCATTGTTCGCCAGTGGAACATTAGAGGCTCTTTTATTTTGTATTTTTTGCTTTCCACGTCCTCACATATTCTTCAAGTAATATATATAATTAGGTTAACGATTATATTTTGTTTAATGTTTTCATAAAGTTGTCATCAAAACTGTTTCAAAAAATAAAAATAATAGGTTGACATGATCGCACAATATGTATAACCCCAAGTTAAGAAATCCTCAATCTAGCAATTGTATGGTTTACTTTTAAATGCGAAAATAAAGTAAATCATTATTTTTTTAAAAAAATGATTCCTTAACAATTAATTCTATGGAAATTTTGATGGAGTTTCCTCATAGATTGGACACATCCAACCTGTTAAAAAAAAAACTCAACATCCAACCTTTAAAATACCTTGCCTAAATCGAAACTTGAGAACAAAAAAATAAACCTTTAACTGAAATCCTATGTTTAAAAAAAAATAATAAATGAAACACTGTAAAACAATCCATTCATCATGCATGCATGAGCAATTACATCTAACATGTTTCGCCATCTAATCATTACATTTTTTTATTGGAATAGAAAACACTTTTGCACCGTTGTAATGCCATTGAAAAACAATTTCACCATTTTTACATTGCAATTTTCCACGTATCTCATACGATAATAATACATGACTTGGACGTGCGGATAACATTTATTACATGTTGCATTTAGTAATTTCTGTATAAGTACAAAAAGAAAATCTTATTTTTCTTAAAAACTCAAACCCTTTTTGCCATTTTGGTGTACAACAGACGCAGGAAATGGTTTTTTTACATATTCCTTTTGGTTAATTATTATGGATTGGTTGTGCAATTACATATGGCCAATGGTCCTTCATAACAAAAAATCTCCCAAATTTTCTTTCACTTTTTGTTCCTGGAATTAGCTTTCTTTGCAATTCTCCTCAAAGGAAATCTTTCATCAATACACACAACCAGCTCGAAAACCTGAAATCATTGAACATTTGTAGATCAAGAAATCAAGCCCTCTAAAATGCTTATCAAAGTCTTGAAAAGAAAGATCATCTCATCTTCTTTCTTTCAGCTGAATAACTTCAAAGCAAACTCTCAGGCACACAGAACCTTAATTCTACTTTCAATTCCAATGCTTAGTTTTTTATGTATCCATGATGCGAAATCAACCAGCATAAATATTTGGACATTTTTAAGAGAGGATGAATTTAGTGGTTCTATTGGGTCCTATGATTGAGATATTGTTTGGTTTGAGATTTCAATCGAACTTGGATAACAATTTTTTCCTTCATAAAGGGCATTGATACTGTCTTTCAACAGTTTTACATCTTGTTTTCTCAAGTATCCTAGATTGGCGTAAATAGATACCAATGAAACAGATTGTTATGTCCTTTTAATTTTGAATGTTTTTTCTTATTATTACTATTGTGGGCATGAACGACCTATAATAAGCCTTATAATTCCATAGTGAATGTTTTCTACATGTGAAATTTTGGCATTGCATTTTGAGAAGCAAATATGATAGTCTTTTAARGTAATGATAAAGTGCAAACTCAGTTTATTAAGATTTGGACAATAAACATTAGTTCCATTTATATTCGGTGCAAGACATCACAGATAAAAATTTCTCAAAATATTGTTTAGGTAGTTACAATTTGTGATCATTTTTGTGGAAGCTTAAATGAAGGATTTGGCCATAATTTAGTATCAACTCGATGCAGCCTATTCATATATATCTAATATAGATTCATTAAGAAAGGAATAGCATTCATCTGTGAAAGTAATTATAGGAAATTGCTTATATTTTGCACGTGTATAGCTGACTTCATATGCCTTGTTTAATAACGATATTCAATATTGATGTAGTTATTAGATTAAGAATAATTGATGATATAATTTAGAATGCTGACATTAAGTGCCTCTTAARTATATATAAGGTTTAAAGTTGAGTTACCACGTACTACTACTACTGAATACACCACCCAACTTGCAAACAAGTAATTATAAGAAAACACTTTTGCTCACTTACACTAACAAAATCAAACTATTCGTTCACA
>MEJB01000095.1:0-11281 GCA_001752375.1 Rhazya stricta
CTTGGTGTCAAGCAACAGGTAACTTTCTTTCTTCCTTTCTTGCTTCATCTTTCTTTCGTTTCTTCTAGTTTCTACGCTAGAATTGGAAAGGGAGGTGGAGTTTYAACTGCAGAATGCATGTTTGTGAATGTTTCAGGGTATATTGATAAATGGGCAGTTTCCAGGGCCTACAATTGAGTCTGTCACSAATGAGAACTTGATTGTTAGTATTTTCAATAGCTTGGATGAGCCATTTTTGATGTCCTGGTAAGTGCTGCGAATCTATGTGCTCTCTTATGCAAATTTRGTAACACTTCTTATGTAGTTTTATAGTTTATGATTGTGGAAAGGGGYTGCGCAGGTTTTTCATTTCTTTTCTCGGTSGGTTTCATACCATTTTCTTTGGTGCATTCAGCTCTATATTGAGGATTTTGCTTTTTAGCTTTTAATACCCAATTGGCATTTTAACAACTTTGATGTAGAACGAATGCAGTCTGCTTGAAAAGCCATTTCATCTTAAGTATTTAAAGATTATCTTTTGATATTACGTTCTGGATTCAAGACTATTTTAACTATTCTGCTACTTCATAGGATTAAGATGATTTTGATTGTTTAGATGTTCTTACGAGGCTTCTGGTTTGTGATATAAGGTATAACATTGTCATCTGGGTTGTGCATATTCTTTTTCAACTGATTTAAATTCGCTGAGCTAGTGGGCATTTACATCTGAATTTCTTGAGAACTCACTTCTTTGTTATCAAAATAAGATTTTCTGGCACATCAGCCTTATGGATGAATGCTAAGAACTTCTTACAAGCTGTACTATTTTTGGGAYGACATCTGATGGAATTGGGAGTTGGTAAGAAACTASTTATATCAAGTAATGATACGGAATTGGTCATAAAGTAGCATTCTCGTTCTTAACCTTGGCCAGAACAGGCATTACGATATCACTTCTTGCCATAAGAAATTGCAGAGCTAGTCCTTATGACATATTTCAACTGCCCATCACTTTCTTCCTTTAGCTTCATAAGGACATTGTGCACTTTTTGTTTTGTCCAACTATCTTTCTTGTTAGTTCTCCATAGTTTACTTTCAGGGATTAGAGTGCGTTCTTACTCAATTGTCATTTGCATTTTGGCACTTCAGTAAACTAATAAAATCTTTTAATTTCTGCCACTTTTAACTTCTGGTAGGAATGGCGTGCAACAGAGAAGGAATTCATGGCAAGATGGAGTTTATGGCACCAATTGCCCCATTCCACCTGGGCAAAACTTCACTTACGTACTACAAGTCAAGGATCAGATTGGTAGTTTCTTCTACTTCCCCTCACTTGCCTTTCACAAGGCTGCTGGAGGATATGGCAGCATCAAAATCTTTAGTCGTTCCGTTATTCCTGTTCCCTTCCCTCCACCTGCTGGTGATTTTAGCGTTCTGGTTGGAGACTGGTTCAAGCAAAATCACACAGTAAGAGCCTCTTCAAGAAATTTATAGAACCAACTCAATTTGTATATTGTGATCTAATCGAGATGATCCTGTGAATCCTTAAGGAGTGCATATTCTCATGTCTATATCCCTTGCAGGATTTGAAAGCAATTTTAGATGGTGGACATGATCTTCCCTTCCCTGATGGTCTCGTAATAAATGGCCGTGGTTCAAATGGTTATACATTCACAGTCGATCAAGGTAATGAACTGTCAGTCTAATGGCCTTGGGGCAAATGGTTATACATTCACACTTGTTAGAATTCTAACAGAACCAAACTCTTCTATCCAGGTAAAACTTACAGATTCCGGATATCAAATGTTGGGCTCTCAACATCTCTCAATTTCAGAATCCAAGGACACAAGATGTTATTGGTTGAGGTTGAAGGGACACATACGCTGCAAAACACATACGATTCCCTGGATATTCACTTGGGACAGTCTTTATCTGTGTTAGTCACAGCTGATCAACCTCCAAAAGATTACTACCTAGTAGTCTCTACTCGTTTCACCTCCCAAGTGCTTACAGCAACATCCATTCTCCACTACAGTAACTCTGCAGGAAGCGTTTCTGGCCCTCCTCCTGGCGGGCCAACAACGGAGATTGATTGGTCGCTCAATCAGGCTCGATCTATCAGGTATTCTGATCCTTCAGCCATCTTGGACAAAAATTCTAAGATATAATCTTGATCCCCGCACTACCATTTATGCACATCTAGAAATTTTAAYCCCATATACAGGAAGGGCATGATTAGGTCTGGAGGAATCGTGGTAYGAAAACTGATGATTCCATAGTTTACTTCATTAATGGTGATTCTACACTTCATTTGCATATAACATGTGTTTGTTTAAMTGCTTCCGCCTTCTTGCTTTTGGGGTTTCTAATATTGATAGCCCCTTGCATTCTGGAATTTGAAGAGAAATCTTTGTTAATCTACTGCTTTATATCAAACCAGGCAAAACTTAACAGCAAGTGGACCAAGACCTAATCCTCAAGGTTCCTATCATTACGGATTGGTAAATGCCACACGTACAATTAGACTAGCAAACTCTGCTCCTATCATTAATGGAAAGCAGAGATATGCTGTCAACAGCGTTTCGTTCATCCCAGCTGATACACCACTTAAACTTGCTGACTACTTCAAGATTCAAGGAGTATTTAACCTTGGCAGCATACCTGATAATCCTACTGGTTCTGGTGGTTACCTCCAGACTTCAGTCATGGCTGCTGATTTCAGGGCCTATTTTGAGGTAGTATTTGAGAATCCAGAAGACACTGTACAGTCTTGGCACATTGATGGCCACATCTTCTTCGTTCTGGGGTATGTCTTACATGATCTATCTTCTTAGTCTGGAGTATGTTGTTTTGGTTGCAAACAAAATGATTGAAGTAATTTGTCATGTAAATTTGCACTATATCTTTTTTGAATTTGAAAACCTGGATATTTCTTGATGAACAGGATGGATGTGGGGCAGTGGTCTCCTGCAAGCAGATCAAGTTACAACTTGAGGGATGGAATTTCTCGTTGCACTGTTCAGGTATCTAGAAAATGTTTATCTAGTTTCTGAGCCAGGTTCTTGAGATTGGCCCTAGAAAATTTTATGCAAGTGCCAGATTCTAGCGAGGAGTGAGTCAAATGAGCCTAAAAAGAACCCTGCGCAATAGCAGAGGGTATGGGCGTGGTGCATTGTCCTATATTACTCTTTGAAGGCTCTATAGCACTCAGTTTCAGTCTGCAGTTTGTTCTTGTACCGTGTAGTATGTAAATGATTACAATACTCTTTTGTTTCTTTTCCTTCTACACAGGTTTATCCAAAATCATGGACTGCCCTTTATATGCCATTGGACAATGTGGGAATGTGGAATATTCGATCGGAGAACTGGGCTCGTCAATACTTGGGTCAGCAATTCTATCTTCGCGTTTATTCTCCTGCAAATTCATGGAGAGATGAGTACCCCATTCCCAAGAATGCTCTTCTATGTGGTCGGGCAGCTGGCCGTAGGACTAGGCCATTGTAGAACTAGAAGCAATCAGGAAATCAGTCACGAAGGGGTGACTGTTTCAAGCTATGAATATTTCTCACAGAAGACAGCAGCAGAGCCTCTCCAGGCTTGATTCCTGTGTCTTCCTGAGGTTCTCTGAGTCATTTTCCACAATTTCTCACCAATTTACAACACAAGAAATTATTTTAATTTATATTATTTCTTCTGTCTAATTTCTCAAACCTTCTGAGCGACAACCAGAAGGCGAAGGAAGAAAGAAGTTCCAATTTGTTCATCATTATTTGATCATGTTTCTAGTGGCCATGCCAGTGGCTATTTATCCTTACAATTGAGGCTATTTAGTAGCTTCCTTAATTAATGTGCTAAAATCTTAAAATGTTGTTATTTTCATATTTAGCTTCRGGGGAAAGAGTATATCTTTATTTTTTTGGAAAAATCACTCGATATTTAGAAAATTTGACTCCCATTCGTATATGTTTAAATTCAAAGAGACTCATAGATGAGACAAAACTCTCATAACTTTATTTTTTTCATAGAGTAGAAAATAGTGCATTTAGTGAAATAGTATATAAGAAGCAAGGGATGCCATAATTTTGAGTAATTATTAAAAATGAATAATTTAGTTTTTATAATTTTTTGGGTCATTAGACAACTCTTATTTTAAAAGAAAAAGATATATTTTAATTAAATATGGTAAAAGAAGGAAAATAGAAAGACAAAAATACCTCTTAGATCATTTTTCTTCCTTTTCCTTGGACGGACTGAGAAAACCATTAAAATTTTTCTCTGATCTTTAAATCTTTTTGGGAACAACGTTCCAGATGGTCAAAGAAGGGACAACGTTCTATTTATAGCAAGTCATACAAGTTTGCTTGCCACATGCATGAGGATTAAGCAACATGGAGCCGGAAGTTTCTATTTCTAGCAAGTAACACAAGTCTGCCACAACTAACCAAATGCTCCCTGTGACTGAAGCATGAAGTACAGCTCATAAATTTAAGCAGGCAAAAAAGGTGGAGATTACTTCATGATGGAGCTCCAGCTCCAAAGGAACCTTAGGCATCTTTGCTGAGAATTCTTCTTGATCACCGACAGTATTCTAGCTTGAGAAAAGATTCTACTATTCCACAACAAAGCAAAAGAAAAGAAGTTAAAGTAGTCTACAAAGAAAAGAAAAAGGAAAAGGAAGAGGGTTCTTGTGTCACTAATATTTGGGCTCCATCTCTTTGATTCTTTATTCATACAAATCCATTCTGCAAAAGGGTTTTACCTGTATCTACCTACATATACACACAGATAGAGAAAGGGAGGAATAGGGAGGGAGATGAGGGTGTTGGGGTGTTCTGTTTTGGTGGTTGCGGTGGTGTTGCTATTAGGGGACAGTATCAGTGGTGAAGATCCATACAGGTTCTTTACATGGAATGTTACCTATGGTGATATTTATCCACTTCGAATCAAGCAACAGGTACTTGCGTCTCTCTCTTTCTGGTTTCTTTTTCTTCTGTTTTATGGAATTTTTTGCATTTAGAGTGTAGGATTGCTCATTTTTAGGCAAATAAAAATGACAGGGAATACTAATAAACAGGCAGTTTCCTGGGCCAGCAATTGAGGCTGTGACTAATGACAACTTGATAATCAATGTCTTCAACAATTTGGATGAGCCTTTTCTCATCTCTTGGTTGGTGACTTTTCTTTTTGCTTTTTATCCTAGTCTTGCTTGATTTGTATATATTATCCCTGATCTTTTTTGCTTGAGGGCTGGGAGTTGACAGAGATGGCACRGATAGAATTTATTTCAAACAGTTCCTYTAGTATTATTACACTGGACTTGGTCTTCGGATAGGCTGCAGTATGCAACTTACTACCCTCTATGGTCAATGATGTTCCAGCCGGGTATAGGTCTAGCCATTGTAAAGGTCTTCAGTTTGAACTACTGCAGCTGTAGATGTTAAATAAGGTACCTGAGTTGTTTGCTCGATAATTACCTGCCCWTGTGGGGATGAACAACTGGTATATGAAATATCTGGTACCCCATTTATTAGGCAAGAGAAGAAGTAAAGAGAAGATAAGAAGTAAAGAACTAGGCTCTGGTCTTGTTTCCTGCTACTGCAAGTTAATTAAAGCTATCTTTCTGTACCTATTTTTTCACATTTCCAGCTTCACTTTATATTTTCACCTGTTCTTGTTTATTTCTCCAACCTAACTCTACCTGGAATGAAGAAACTAACATCAGCTTGAACTATAGGATTTCTCGTCTTTAAAGAAACACAAGCTATCCACGGCTTTGAAATCTTTAATTAACTGGGAAAAGGAAATATTAACATCTTTTATATAATTTTTGACAAATATTATTGCGACTGGACTCGCTTTTCTTCTTAGCATTAGGAACTGATATAGTGAGARAGGRAAGTTTTCCAACAGCAGCAAAAATCATGCTCTTCATGTATTGCTACTCATGAACCTGTTGATTCTTAAGATATTACTCGATATTGAAAGAATTCAACYTCYAATTTGGATTGCATGTAATTTAGGAACGGTTTGCAGCAAAGAAGAAATTCATGGCAGGATGGAGTCTGGGGCACTAACTGCCCCATTCCACCAGGCAAGAACTTCACTTATGTTCTTCAAGTCAAAGATCAGATTGGTAGCTACTTCTACTTCCCCTCCCTTGGTTTCCACAAGGCTGCAGGAGGGTATGGAGGCATCAAAATTGCTAGTCGGCCYGTAATTCCCGTTCCCTTTCCTACACCAGCTGGAGATTACGCCATCCTTGCTGGTGATTGGTACAAACAAAACCATAAGGTCAGCCAGTTTGATTTCAGAAAATTTTGTTCTTGTACCTAATGTGGGCCTCAGTTTACAACAATGGAAAGGTTGCAAATTGCTGGTTGGTAAATGCGTAGCTGAATAAAATCTGTGTATTCCTTTGAACTTTTTGAAGGATTTGAAAGCCATTCTGGATAATGGACATAATCTTCCCTTTCCTGACGGGCTTCTCATCAATGGACGCGCATCAAATGGTTACACGTTCACAGTTGATCACGGTAACTAGCTAAGCTATAAAGATATGAATCTGAAATCATCTATATTGTATGGAATGGTTTCTTCTGCTGTCTTACAGTTTGAGAGACTTCTCATCCAGGCAAGACCTACAGGTTCAGGATATCAAATGTTGGACTTACAACTGCCATCAATTTCAGAATCCAGGGGCACAAAATGTTACTGGTTGAGATAGAAGGAACACATACACTGCAGAACACTTACGATTCTCTTGACATCCATCTCGGACAGTCTTACTCTGTACTGGTCACRGCTGATCAACCTCCACAAGATTACTATATAGTTGCCTCAACACGGTTCACATCCSAAGTGCTCACAGCTACATCTGTTCTTCGCTACAGGAACTCCGCAAAAAGCGTATCTGGTCTTCCCCCTGCTGGACCAACCATTGACATTGATTGGTCTATTAATCAGGCCCGATCACTGAGGTAAAGTGTTMAAATGAGTTACCTACTGACATTTTATGGAGWCTACTGATGTCCAAAAAATGTAAAAGAATCAGTAATGCCGAAAGATAAGAATGAGTCATCCAAATAGTCATATGTCTGCTAATTAGTTCTAGTTTTGATGATTCAAGAAACACTTGCCAGTGCTGCAGAAGAAGTATAGCAGATCTTTACAGATGCATAGTGTTGTATTTGAATAAATTAAATTTCTTCCTCGACATGTAAGATTAGGTTAATCTACTATGTGAAGCAAAATCTGCCTGAGAATCCAGAAATGCATCTTACTATTCTATTACTGAATTCTCTGTATCCAGACGAAACCTGTCAGCCAGTGGACCAAGGCCTAATCCCCAGGGCTCATATCATTATGGATTGATTAACACCACACTTACAATTAGACTTGCGAATTCTGCTCCAATCATCAATGGAAAACAGAGATATGCTGTGAATAGTGTTTCCTTCATTCCAGCAGATACACCACTTAAACTAGCTGATTATTTCAAGATTCCAGGAGTCTTCACTCTTGGTAGCATCCCTTATAGCCCCACTGGTGCTGGTGCTTCTCTTCACACCTCTGTCATGGCTGCTAACTATCGAGGTTATGCTGAGATTGTTTTTGAGAATTCTGAAGATGCTCCACAGTCTTGGCATATTGATGGTCACCACTTCTTTGTTGTGGGGTAATATTCCTAACTTGTAACTCACTCATTCTAAATACTTGGTTCAAACCAATGTCTGGATTAGTCATAGAAGTAACATTCATCCTGTCCTTGGATTGATAGGATGGAAAAAGGGCAATGGACACCTGCAAGCAGATTAAGTTACAATTTGAGAGACACAATCTCTCGTTCCACGGTTCAGGTAACATTAGTCCTACGATTATCGAATCAAACGTGAATTCTGCATTGTTTCACTCTCTTTGCAAATGATTAGGCTGTCAAGAAACTTGAATGAACTGAAAATACATATACATGGCCTTGCATCCGCAGGTATATCCCAAGTCTTGGACTGCAGTTTACATGCCTTTGGACAATGCAGGAATGTGGAACATAAGATCTCAGGATTGGATTCGACAATACTTGGGACAGCAGTTCTATATTCGGATAGTGTCTCCTCTGAATTCATTGAGAGACGAAAATCCAATCCCAAGCAATGCTCTTCTCTGTGGCCGGGCGTTAGGCCACAGAACCCAGAATTTATAAGTCTGAAAAAACTTCATCTTCCAGTTTCATTCTTCTAGTGGTTTTGCTTAATATAGAAATCCCGAGTATTGTTGGCAGCATCATTGGAAATTAAACCATTTTTTTTTTCTTTTTTCTCCGGTATCCTTTGAGACTAATTCGAGTGAAGTTCATATCTGACTCTTACTCGAAAGGAGGCTTGACCTATAGTTTTTTAATATAGCATCATAGAATAGAAGTTAATAATTCTCTTATCAACTACCCAAAGTGTAAGTTATTAGAAATCAAAGCTAGATGTCCCCAAGGATCCTATGATTTTCTCAAAATCAAAGCTTAATATTGATTTTTTTTTTCTAGAGAAGAAAGCGATAATAATTTGGGTTTACATGAAACTCAAATTTGATTAGGTCAATCTTAAGTTAGATTAAAATTGACTTATCCCAATTGACAATTATGATGGATTATTAGATTTGTCACTTTAGTTGCCTCAGTCCAAACTCGCTTGAATGTTTTCGAGATGAATTTAAGATAAAGAATAATTTGTTCGAGTTTAAATTTAAATTCTAAATTAGAATTCATAAATGTGTTAAACGTGGTCCACAATAATATTAATAATATAAATAACATATATAAAACATAATAAAAGGACATATAAATATTAACCTTCATAAATAATTAAAAAAATAACTTCATTAACAAATTTTGTTATAAAATTAGTTTTACGTGCTTCTAAGTTGAACTAAGAAAAAGGGGGAAAAAAAAAAGAATAATAATTCCGAATAATCATAAGTTGTAGGTTCATTTAGGCTGAGCTCCGGCCCAAAATTGTGAATCTTATCTGGGCCGAGCTACCCGTTTAAAGTGTACGCCGAGGTCAAGGTTAACTGAAGCCCATGCACAAAGCTTAATTGATCATCGTGGATCCCACTTGGATCTAGTATAAAATTGGAAAATAGAGCCAGTAGATAATTGGGAATATCAGTTTCTTTCTCCGTTTCCGCACCAAAATGTGATGAAATTATTTTTCCTCAATTTAAAGTGAACTTTTTCTAATTGATTATTTTTAATTTCTCAGTGTTTACCTTTAGAATCAATCATCAAAAAAATATATATATATATATTCTTCAAAAGGAGATCGCTTTAACTTAGCCTAACTTTGATAAATCAGAAAGGATAAACAATGTCAATTATTTCTAAATTTTAATCTTTTTTAAGTTTTTGTCTTAAACTTTAAACCGTAAATGCCCTCAGACTTTTAAAACATAATCAAACTTGTATTTCTACAAAAAAAAAAAAGACCGTTAAAATATTTTAATGGTCTAATTAATGCGTTCGAATGTCTTCGATTCATTTGTATATTTAACATGATATACTTGTCATTTAATCGAAAGTAACATATTAAAAAACGAGATTATTTTCTCCTTTTATGTATTATTCCTTCAAATTCTACATGGACTTTCATTAAATATTTCAAGGTTAGATATTGATATATTTCAAGATTTAGTTGAGTTGCTTTCTTTTTTTAATATTTTTTATATAAGTTTTTAAATTATATTTCATGTTTGTACATTATCAATCGATTGTTGAGATATTTATCTAATCAATAAAACAACAATAAACACCGTAATAATAATATAAAATTAATTTATTATTCTGAAAAAACAACCCCATTCTTTTCTAAAATTGGATATAGTTTATAGTGCAATATTCTTCTTGATTGGTTTTTATATTCAAGTATAAAGTTCCTTTTGTATTCAAAATGGATAGAGTTTTGTCTTAGTGATACCTACCCAATCGAACCATGCACACTCTTAGTKWTACATATTATCTTTCTTTCAAATTACATGTTGTATTTGATAAATTTTCTTATTTGAAAATAAATGTCAGCTTTAGAGAATTAACGCAGTATTTTTGTTGATTTTTTTGGGCTTTATTTAACCCATTTATTAGCCYCGTTAGTCTCAATTAGTAAAACTTTCCATTTCCAGCACAAGAAAAGGGGAAAGGAGGGGAACGAGAGAGATAGATTTAATGTAAAGTTTTTTCTCAATTAGTAAACCTTTCCATTTCCAGCACAAGAAAAGGGGAAAGGAGGGGAACGAGAGAGATAGATTTAATGTAAAGTTTTTTCTTTGTGAAATTAATAAGGTTATTTTAGTCATTTAAATTTTAATTTTTATACCCCTCTCTACAGTCGTCATGTGATCCTCTTAGGAACCGCCGGCGTGCGCCGCGCGAAGTGGAGCGGGGTGTTTCCATCGGAGCTACGGCTTTTCGATGATCGAGTTCTTACGATAAACGAAAAGAGTCATAGGATCTGGCTTCTTTAACCACGATGCGCTTCTTCCTTTTCGTTAAGTCTTTATATGCTCCGTCGCGGATGCTGTTCCACGTCTATGATCCTGCGGGACTCCACACTACGTTGAAAGTCAAAGTTTACTGAATAAATAGTGCTACAACAAACCGGTACGTAGGACGTTTTTATTGTCCTGAAAAGACCTCTTCCCACCAGAAAGACTCTTATTAAATCGAGACTCTTTCAACATTCGGCCGGAACCTAACTTGATTCTTACCAGTAGTGGAATTAGATAAATGAGACTTTAACTTAGTTATTGGTTAAGTCAGTCTATAATGTTTGGCCAAACGCGTTACTTCTACGTAATTAGATTTTAGTTAAGACGGGAAAGTGCACCGTCCGGCGCGTGTTGAGAGTGCCTCAAAGTCGATGCGAGCAGAACTTATTTCAGGAAAGTAACAGACATGCTTAAAACACTTCTGCTGAGCGGAAAAATTCCTCGTTTTGAGGTCTATGTGCTTAGTCGGAAGCATTAACTATCAGCGCGTCTGAGTAATTTAGTTTTGTTACAAGACATAAAAATAGATTAAACACTACGACTGAACCTTCTAAAAATTGATTCTAGAAGAGATTAATTGTTTAGTATAAGTATTCTTGCGCGTGATTCAGTCATGTGCTAAACCAGAGTGGTCGACGCGTGGTTTACTTAGATTAATTTTTCTTTTTTTATTCTTTTTTTTTTAGATTCTCCCCATCGATACATCCAAAGTTAATGTATAGTAGTGAGTACTCCAACACGGGTCGCCCTTTTTCTTTGGAAAGGATTTTAG
>MEJB01000095.1:11953-24166 GCA_001752375.1 Rhazya stricta
AATATATATATATATTATAAAAATTTTGGTGCGGTTAGTAGTGGGAGTCGTGTGAATGGTTAGGTGGTGTGATCAGTGTGAGGATAGTCCGACAGGAGCGGCGGGTGATCTGCCGTGAAGTGGTTAGGACTGGAACATCATGATAATGTGTAGTAAAAAGGAATTATCATGACTTTACATCCCATAGGATATTTACAACACACACGGAGAAGTGTTCTTTCTGTTTTACGGTGTCTAATTGACTCGTCAGGGGTTTACGTAAATATCCGGCGAAAACCGAAACTTCTACTACAATTTAGAAAACAATCTCGCAGTACCCCAAAATCCAATGAAAACTAAATCAAACCACCTTCGCTCGGAGTGGGATCTTACAAGAAATTCACCTGAACCTGCGCCAGCGAGTCCATCCGGTAGTAGAATTTCCCTAATTAGCGTAGTTAATACGTTAATAGTAAATTCTCTTTATTATGTTCAAAAAGTGAAATGCAATAATAAATAAAACAATTAAGAAGGTTTTAGAAACTACTATATCCTAACATCATCGTAGTGCGGATAACTTTATACACCACAAATTCCCGATATTTATTGTATACTTAATTTTTATTTAGGTTTACTTCGGAAACCTTGACTTTGGTAAGATTTATTTGCCTTGGAACTACAAATACCGCTAGTGGTAAGATTTTTTGGTATTATTTGAAACCGAATGGTATTATTGGACCAAATGAAAAACCCGAAGTAACCTCATTAGTATAGGTCTGTTACTGGGTATTAAAACGATGATTTATTGAATTATACGTTTTCTTTACACTGGTACCTTGTTTAGTGCTTGAATATTTCTTGTTTATTTTATGGTTGGTTCGTATTGAGTGGATTTGAACATTCGTAAGCTTGAGCTCAACTCGAATATAATTCGGATTCAGAATTTGAACTCAAACTCAGCTCGACTCAGGCTCACGTAAGGCTCCGTCTGAAAAATTCAGAGCTGAGCAAGTTAGATTCGAACCAATCTATGACCACTAACACTCCTAGACTAGATCGACTCAACCCGATCGATTGTTGATTTATTTGTTTGCTTGGGTTCGGTTTTGGTTTGCCAATTTAGATTGATTCTTTTTTTTCTTTTTTAATTTAGATCGATTAATTTAAGGAAAATCATTATTGGACAAAGAGAAGCATACCTTAGAGTAACATTGACTGAAGGATCAAGATCTCCTCAAGTATTGGAGATTGAATTATTCAGAAGATCGCTGGTTGAATAGTACAACTTTCCTTGCTTAGTATTCCATTCTGGCCGGCGATGCGATTTTTGCAGAAAAGAAAGGGAAAGGGACTAAAGAAATGGTAGGACCCACCATGCATCAAGACCCTGCTGTAATGATCTTTCAATGGGCTTGTAAGAGTCCAGTATAAAGTGATTATTGGGTMTTGAATRCAAGCCCAAATATGCTGATTGGGCTTTCCTYTAATTATAAGCCTTTTGGGTTTTTAAGATTTGACGGGCTTACTTCACTTGGAAGCTSATTTTGCAGGCCTGTGGATCCAAATTTGATGGAAGTTTAGGGCTTAACATAATATTAAGCAAAATCAACGTACAAGTTTGGTTTTGTTATGAATATTCTAATATATTCTTCTATTTATTTTTATTAATTTTTTAATTTGATAAATTATTTAATTTTTTAAAATTTAAAAATATATTTAATAAAATTAGACTTATTATTTATTTAAAATTTTATAAAAAGCATCAATTCCTTAGCATATGTAATTCTATTATGTTCGAATGGACATTTATTTTAAATGAGCGAACTAAATTGTTCATACTCAAATTTTAGTGAGTATATTATTACTATTTGATACATAGTATTAAAACATATAAATAATGAAAGAAAATGAATTGGTATGAAATTATTGTGAATGTGACAATTTTACCTTAACATATTTGTCCTCTTACATTTCTTTCTTTAATGTACAATCTAAAATGTATTTTTTGACTATATAGAAGTTATTACGAGTCGATTTGATAACTTATTCAATAATTAAAAATTTACTAGACTAAGATGAATTTACTAGAGTCAATTTAATAATTTTTTTATCGAATAAAATTAATCATCTCTTCTCATTTTTTTCTTCTCAACTATTGATCGATATAAATCAACTCAAATCTAAAAGAATAAAAGAAAAAAGGGGGCAAAAGTGTAAAATAATAATTTTCATAATTGTGATAAATTGAGTATCAAATGCTCTAATACAAGAAATAATTCATGCCAATCCATTATCTTCTTCGTGGCAAGTAGATATTTTAAAGTAGCACAAGCCAAATATTTTGTCATTAATGACGATAACTAATACATAAAATATACGAATAAATTATTATTCTTTAATTTATTTTTCATTTTCTTCTACTAACATGAAAGCAAATTTTGACTTATAGGCTACGATTCTCTCATGATTGAAGATTCTATTGGTTTAACGGCCATTGTTGGCTCCTTGAAGCAATCAAATGTTTGATCCCAAATGGACATGGTTTCGACTCATACCCTATGAAGAAGAAGAAGCCATTTTGTGTGTTTCTATAGGTCAAACTTTTCTACTAAAGAAACATAAAAACAATGAAATTTCTTGCATAAAACAATTGGGCCATGGCTGTTTTTACATTTTAGATACAATAGTGAAGTTTCTGATGTAAGACCATGCCATCTAAACTTTGAGGAGGGAGCAAAGGAGGCAGATGAAGGGCCTTTGATAGGCTGGGAGTGGAGAGATATGCATCTTTCACCGGCTCCGGCTGCTCTGGCAAATCTCTTGACGTGCAAACCAGACTGACTTTGTCGAGAGAAACACTAGAAACTGTAGCATTCTCAGCAGATGATGTCTTCCAACACTCACAGATTCAAGCTCTCATTCTCATGACGTATCTTGGGACGAGCTACCCATTTTAACTCAAGCTTAACCCACCCCGATTCACAAGACCTGATTGATCACTGTGTATTATTCCACTTGCATTTAGTATAAATTTGGACAAGAGAATCAGTAGACGAATGAGGATATGGCGTTTCCTTTCCCTTCCTCACCCAAACGTGAGGAAATAAATTTTTCTCACTTTAGATTGAATTGAATTCCTTATTTTCTTTTTTTCCCTTAATGTTTTTCTTAAGAAACAATCATCAAAAAATATTTTCATAAAAACATTTTTCCTTTTCCACAGCAAAATCCTTGAACCTAACTTGCCATCTTGAGCGCAATAAATTTACCAACCTTATTTTTGAAAGTTTTTGGAATTTATAAAATCACCTATTAATCCATACAAAGTCAATATAAGAGAATTATGATATATTTACATCATAAACAACATTTATATCTATATTTCTCTTTATTTAGCCCTCAAAAATCCTATTATATATAAATATAGAAATGATGTATCAAATATAAAAAGGTTTAGACATAATAAATACTGCTCAAACGTTATACTAATTGAAGCAAAGAGTTTAAAGTGTTAAATGGCTTCATTTAATTTAATCTTTAATCAGAATAAATAATCTAATTTAAAAAATGGGTAATACTAAACGAACCWTGCCCACCTTTAGTGATACATAGAATTTCCATTTCCAGCAGAAAAAAAGGAGAAAGGAAGGGGGGGCGGGGGAGGGGAGGAGACATATTTAATGTACATTTTTTTTGGATTAATAAATTTATTTTAGTCATTTAAATTTAAAATTTCATAGATTTTAGAGATTTTTTACTATATATGCATGATCCTAATATGCTATATAATTTGAAACTAACATTGTACACTTCTTGATTTTTTTTTTTTTTTTTACCATCACACATTCTTAGTTGGTAAGAATTGAATTGCGTGTGCAGAGTTGAATTTTTATTCGGAGGAAGACTTAGCCAGAGTTCCTTCAATATAACATCGCAACCAGTGATAGAATACGAGATCTTATTTTGACTTAACAATCCGATTATCAATGTTTTCTTTATTTTGGAGTTTGCTTCGTAAAAGGCTTGTCCTCTTCTCAAATTCTATAGACAATCAAAGACTCCATCAAACAAGCGTAGTGAAACTCCGCTTGACTTGTCCGGCCACAGCGAAAGTGCAGAATTGATTAAGATTATCATCCGCATGCAAACTTTTAATATTGACTTGTTAAATTCGATCAGTTTCAATAATAGATTAAGGTGATTGCATCTTAGTTCAATCCAAAGCCGGCTTACAACTTTCTCATATTAAATTATTCAAGAAAGACTTTCTCCACAAATTCATGCCAAAATATTTAGTGAGTTAGAGTTGAAAGCTTATATTGTCTGTATTTTGCAGGATTGCATGCAAAAACATATATAAATAAGTCACCAAATTGAAGGTTGCTTCATAACTCAGATTCCAATAACTGACCTTGTTTCGCAGCTATCCTCAATTGCATTCGTTCTTCGATCGTAGCGCAATTTCTTTGTTCTAGAAATGGGAAAACAAATAGCATTCTTGAGCTTAGTAGCTCTCGCCTCATGCTACCTTGTGTTTGCATTTGAGCCGTCACCGTTGCAGGATTTCTGTGTTGCTGACACTAAGAGCTCAGGTAAGATTAATCATATGTCTTTTCTTGATCAAGCTATATTTTGGGCAAGAGTGACAATTATAACCTTTGGATTTTATGTTTTTATATGTTCAGCAAGAGTGAATGGTTTTCCCTGCAAGAATCCTGAAGATGTTGGGGCCATTGATTTCTTCTTCAGCGGGCTGCATCTAGCTGGGAACACTTCCAACCCTTTTGGCTCTAGAGTCACAGCAGTTTCCGTGGCTCAAATACCAGGGCTCAACACTCTTGGCATCTCAATCGTCCGCATTGACTATGCACCATGGGGAATCAACCCTCCTCACACTCACCCTAGAGCCACTGAGATTCTCACAGTTCTTGAAGGCTCACTTGAAGTTGGTTTTGTCACTTCAAATCCTGACAATAAACTTATCTCCAAGGTTCTTCAAAAGGGCGATGTCTTTGTCTTTCCAGTTGGACTTGTTCACTTCCAAAGGAATGTAGGATATGGAAATGCTGTGGCCATTGCTGCACTGAGCAGTCAAAATCCAGGAGTYATAACCATTGSAAATGCTGTCTTTGGATCAACTCCACWGATCAGCAAYGATCTTCTTGCTAARGCATTCCAGATCGATAAGACTACAGTGGATGAAATCCAATCGAAGTTCTAGAGCTGCAACGCGAATCGCCATGAAATATTGTCCGTGCAGTGTGGATTTTGCTGGTTTGAATAGTTTTTTTGTTTCCGTTGTGTGTGTTCAAATTCAAATTGATGGCCTGGAATTTCATTTGTTCTTTATAAACCGTAATTTTGTTCCAGGTCACATTTCTTTTGTATAATTAAATTAAGTAGCAATGAATATGGTCATTAACTGGAGTGATTACTCAATGAGGCTCAAAATCTAATGAGGTTATATTGATTATGCTCAAAGTTTATTAGGTTTTCTAGAGTTGATCGTGTAAGGGTGAATCTCTAATTGTGCATTTTGGCTTCTCCTGTRAAGAGGCTTCTCTTATGAAGAGGACAACATAATATGACAGCCTATATTTCAAGTACTACATGAAAAGGATGTGTATTTTGAGATAACAGTTCATAAATAAGTCGTGCATGTGATTCTAGACATCTTATTTTGGAGCCCTGCAAACCATATTATATTGACAAATATTGCTTAATTCATGAAGAAATCAAATAAATAATTTAAATAGAACTGACAAATTTTGTAAAGATAAACTATACGCTATTAATAAATTTAGCAAACTCGATAAGCTTCTCATTCAGAGTACAAAACACATCTATATAATTTCTTCTACTAAAAACATAGATTGAACCTCCTTATATAAGAACCTAATCAAATTTCTAATACAATTCAGACTTTTTATCAAAGCTTATTCGTCAATTTTTAATACAAAATAAAGTTTAATTTGGTTTATAATTTCTACGTTGCCTCCCTTAAATCAATATCTTCAAATTTCTTCATTACAAGTATCTTCATGGTCAATACCTGATTTGCTATGATACAACATTGGAGTTGGATCTTGTTGATATAGCAGAAAAATAGGTATTTTGCTCAACCTTAGTCATCCCAAATTTAATAAACGTAGCCTCCATTGCTTTTGAAACGGTCTACCTCTTTAAATGGTTTGTACTTGGTCTACCTTACCTATTTAATACCAATGGACTTTTGATTAGTTGAAATCGTAATCAATTTTCAAGTTTTATTTTTTCTCAATAGCACGAATTTTTCTCATCCATAACATGAACGCAATGGTCATTAATAGCAGCATCTTCATAAAGGATTGGATCACAATCTACAAATAAAATATAACTTGCAATATCCTTATGAGATAAGTTATTATTATTATTATTAATGACATAATCTTGCAAACAAAYGGGAAGCTGACGTTCTCATTGAAGCCTTCTAGAAGGCTATGAACTATTAGAGTTTTTAACTTGCTCCCTCTTTGTCTAGTGGGTTCATTATCTATTAAAGTTTGTAAACTTCGTTGGAATAAAAGGTGATGATTTGGCTATTTAGACACTTCTGAAGATCAATCTCAAGCTCTTTACTCATCAGAAGTAACATTCCTACTTATAATCACCTTATCGGTATTAGAATTATACAGCTTGCATCCTTTGGTCCGATGATTGTAATCAAGAAAAATTCATTTTTCTACTTTATCATCCAACTTCTTTCTAAGTGCATCTAGAATATGAATACATGAAAGACATCCAAAAACTTTAAGGTGACTAATATTGGATTTTTGACAATTACAAAGCTTTTGAGTTGTCTTTCATCCAAGAGTTCTTGTTGCACACCTATTCAAAACAAAAAATGCACAAGCAGCAACTTCGGTCCAAAAATCTTTATGATTTTTTTGAGAGTGTAATATAGATCTAACCATATCTATAATTGTCCTGTTATTTCTTTCGGCCGCTCCATTTTGTTAAGGAGTATACCTAGTTGTCAATTGATATATGATATCATACTTTTTCAGTAAACATGAGAAATAAAATTTGAAGAACTATCCTCCAGAGTAATAGAAACTTTGTCCTTTGCAGTGTTATCTCCGAGTCTAACAATAATTTCAACAGATGAATCCAACTCAAAAATTATATTTTTGTTCCCACATATGTGCTTACTCTCGAACCATTCATTCTGATTATTTCCACTGAATCCAGAAGTAACCAATAATAAAGATTCAAGAGAATCATCAACTTCAGTCTCAACATATTGTACATGCAATTGTGCCATGTGTTCCTTTTTAAATCTACAATCCTTCTTAATACGGTCATACTTTTTGCAATAAAAGTATTGTATTGTTGATTTATGTCATCTCAGATATGAACAAATTTATTCTATTGGAATTAAAATTACCTCTAGCATAGCCTTTGCCTCTATATCCACTCCTGTCATGTCCTCTTTTATTTTGATAACTATGCTGATCCAATTTAGCATGAATTGAGGACGTGCCATTTTCCTTTGTAATCCACTTGAGCAAGTAATACCTTTTCCTCCAAAGTATTATATGGTTTAAAGACAACTAATACGACAACAATTCACCTTCTCATTCATCAAGCTAATGCATCAACATCCTTGGTAGATTCAATAACAATCTTATTGGTATGAACTTTGCTATTTAGAGATCTTAGAATTTTACTAGAAAATTAAAAATCAGAAAGAATGTCACAATTAGATCTCATGGATCTCACGAGCTCTTGAACTCTGTTAATGTAATCTTTAATTGACTTTATGAATTTCGTTTGAGTCAATTCATACTCACCTCTTCATTGTTGCAACTTGACCTTCTTCACCTCAGGCTTCCCTGTGTATGTAGTCATCAAGATTTTTTAGCATCTTTTTCACTGTACTTGCATACATAAATTTATTATATACAAGTAAAGCTACTTTCGTCTGCAGAATATGTCTAGCTTTAATATCTCAATACTTTGGCTTCTACTGTTATGCAATTAAYTGAATTTCACGAAAAAATTGCTGAAATCCAGTATGAATAATATCTCACAAATTAGTCAACTCAAAGTATGTTTGCATCTGCATATCCATTGATGGGAATTGGTTTTGCCATCAAAAAATAAAAATTGGATAATTAGAAGGAGTCACTTGGCCCTCCATGTTGCTAGTTCTGATACCACTTTAAAGAAATCAAATAAATAACCTAAATAGAACAAATAAATTTTATGGAGACAAACGATACTTTATTGAATAACTCAATAAACTCAACGAGCTTCTTACTCGGAGTAAAACACATCTATCTAATTTTTCTGATTAAAGATTTAGACTAAACCTCCTTATATAGGAGTCTAACCAAACTTCTAATACAATTAAGATTTCTTATCAAAATTAATTTTCTAATTCTAATACAAAACATAATTTTATTTAATTTATCGTTCCTACAATCTCCCTCAAATGAGCGATTACTCTAAGCCTTTATCTTGGAGTTTGTGGCCTAAAAAGTGTGTTTCTACGTACACACTCGTGGCTTCTTCGCAACTTCCATGGAGTTTCAGAGCCATTGTCATTGGGACATGAAAGACTCATCAAATAAGCTTAGTGAAACTCTAGTCGACTACTTGTCCGGCGTGGCCAAGTATTAAGGTGACATCTCAGTTCAATCCAAAGCCGGTTGCATACCAGTTTCATTAATTTGGACGACACATCTTTGTATAGTTATTCAAGAAGAACTTCTTCATTCTCTTGGATTTTGCAGGGTAACATCTGTATATAGAAATTAGAATAGTCCAAGAAATGAAGTATGCTTCACAGATCAGATTCCTCAATCGCATTCCTTCTTCTTAGCACAATTTCTTAGAGTCTAAAATGGTGAAACCGATAGCTTTGTTGAGCATATTAACTCTCAGATTATGCTGGATACATTGTCTTGACATTTGAGCCTTCACCATTGCAGGGTTTCTACGTACTGACACTAATAGCTCAGGTAACAGCCATTATTACTRTACCHAGAAGAACATTGTTGCATGCATGTTTCTGAGTGAGCTCTGTTTATGCTACTTGTTTAATTAGTTAAAAGAAAACATATATATAGTACTGAATCTTTTGACATATGTTAGTTATATTCAGCAAGAATCCGAAACATGTTGGGGCAAATGTGATAAGGATAGATTTTATCTAAATTTTCTATGAGTTTTGGGGGCATTATATGTTAAAATTGACTTGTAAAAGGATTTTCTTAAAGAAATATTACTCGATTATTAATTTAATTTTGTAGAATGTGAATTGGACTAATTTTAATCGAATTGGAACAAGAAGGAGCAAATTTGAATTGGATTAGAAATAAACAACTCCAATCCGTCCCAAATTGTTCATTTTTGAACCGGATGAAAATATGATGTGAAGAGAAAGKAGAATCCCTTCTCATTTACTTCCCCTCCTCTTTTACATCCCAAACAAACGAATAGATGTCCTAAAAATGAAAACTTGCAATATATGGCAAAAAATACAAACTACATAGAATGAGGGAAAGGCTATGATTAAACTCATAGCCCTAATTATTAATGATACTAGTTGGAACAAAAGTCTCCTTGAACTTCTCCACTCTCAATCCTTAAGATATCCAGATTGAATGTTATATGACTAAAATGAAGATATTCACACAGAGAAGGAGAATAAATTAAGAAAAGAATATGCATGCAGCAAGCTTACTCTATGTGACCACAACCATAAAGGGAATGGCTGGGAATTAGACCATAATTTGTCACCTTCACAACAGTAAGGGCACTTGAGGCGGAAAGGAGTGATTTTGGATTAAGAATCAAGGAACTATAAATAGATGCAGAGTTTGTTCTTTTAAAGTATACTTTTTTAACTTTTAACAAAAAGTGCTTTTGTAAAGAAAAAAACAGTTTGAAAAATGATAATGTTGTAAATGATTGTGAATGACGTTTTTTCTTTAAAATTCTAAAAATATTAAGTTATATAAATATAGGATTTTGATTCATATAAAATTAATAAGGATCATCATAACTTCTACAATAGTAAGAGATGTTTTCTTATGTTAATATCATGCTTTTTTTTTTCATTATTCTTTTGGTATTAAATTTATGTAGTAAATAGTTTATTTATTTTTGTTTAATAATTATAAACATCAATATTCTTAAAGAATATTGACTTATTGCTCTTGAAGTAATATAGTATAGCTCTTGAAGAATATGGTATTATTTTCATGAAGAACATTAAACTATTGCTCTAAATTAATATTGTCTACTCTTAAAGAGTATATTACCATTGAAATATTGTTGAAGAATATTAAACTATTGTTCTTGCTATTATCTATAGTCGTGTGTGTGTGTATAGCTAACTCATCACTCACTCAAGGTGCGCCTCTGATTGCGTTGAGAGGTGCCGGGCGGCCGAGTTTACGTTTGTGTTTCATTGTATAGCTTCTCGCAGTCGGATTCCGAGTTCGATAGTGCTAATGAAGGTATAAGATTGGTTTCATTGCACACGATGCGTTCTCCTTACTGGTTAGAGTTTGTATTTGCGATCAGGCTGTTTAGAGTGTAAATATGTGTAGTGTATCGTCTATCATCTGTTGTTAGTGAAGACTGTCGATATGCAACAATCCGTAAGCGGTGGAAGTAGTAGTAGTATACTGGAATAAATCTATTATCTATAAACACAATTCGTACGTTATACGGTCGTGTTTTCGTGTCTGTCGATCTCGGTGTATGTTAGTATGGACACAGGAAACCTTATTAATATGAGTTCTTTCGTCATCTTGACTCGCAACTCTAACTGTATTATCTAATCGTTAAAAGCGAGTAATTAGATAATGCTTTAACTAGTTAAATCATTTCTTTACATAAAATATGTATTGGCTATTAAATAGCTGTATCGATCGTCTCATATAATATTCACTGAATAAGTTTAAGACAGTAATTATGTGACACCGATTTTATCTAATATCTGGCTGTCGTTAGAGTACATTCAAAATGATTTGCACTAACAACTAGGTCAGAAAGGTACGGGATTTCTCGTTACTAGTTGTAGTTGCAAAGAGAACCTTAACACTTCTTCTGTTGGAGCAAATCATGTTTTAGGTTTTTGTTTCCATTGGGTCGTGGAAACTTCCGCTCGACTATTGGTTGAAAATTTGTTGGACAAAACTGTTAGAGGTTAAGTATTTAAGTTTTTAGTTGTGAAGGGTTTTAATTTGCTAATTATAAATAATTATTTTGAGAACTTTATATTAATTTTTACAATATTATGAAATCAATAACAATTAGGGGAAAATATATTGACTTTTAATTAAATTAAATTAATTTTTTGTATTTTCCTTTTATAATCGGTTTATTATTTTTCAAATGTATATTTTTAATTTAATTATTACTTTCAGAAACTTAAAACTGTTCTTATTGTATGTTTCTTATTTTTATCACGGAGTAAAAGTTGTGTCGGTAGAGGTAATTACAAGTTATAAAGGACATTTTATTCGTTTTATTAACCCTTTCAGGTTACTATTAATTAAAACTGAGCGTTATAAGTTTTTTAAAAATATAGATGGGGAAAAAAAAAAACTTCCCATAAAAACATTATCTAGGTAATATAAACAGTAAGCTATGTAATTTCTGTAATGAAGGTAAATGACCTATTATACCGCTCCTTTTATCACGAAAATAAACGTGTCCAGACGTCCTTAATGTTAAAGGAAGAAAGTAATAAAGAGGTACGGGAAAATCCCATTAAGAAACTTAGATTGCCGGATATTTTGATTAAGAAACGGTTTTTACATTTCGTGTTTCTAAATCTGGACCATTTTAAAATCGCATAATACATTTATTTATTTTAGTTCTCTATTATAGTCTCCTATATAGAATATAGTATACGAATCCTAATATTTTATTATAGTGATTGAATAAAAGATAAAAAGGTCTGTCTCAAGATGATTCTAAGTGGTTATTTTTTATAAAAGTTATTACTTACCATCGAATTTTACAAAATGCTTGTTATAAAGTTATAGAATTTTTATAAAATCGAATACTTATTAGAAGTCTCATTTATTGTAATTAATATTTATTATGTTATAAGGATACATATAAATTGGACATAATATAAATCCTTATTATTTAATGAAATTTTATTATCAAAAATTATAAGAATTTTTAACTAGTAATAAAGTTTTATTTATTACATTATTGATAACAACA
>MEJB01000095.1:33567-57931 GCA_001752375.1 Rhazya stricta
GGTGGTGGTGGAGGTGTAGGAGGTGGATCAGGCCATGGTGGTGGTTTTGGCGCTGGAGGTGGTGTGGGAGGCGGATCAGGAGCAGGTGGAGGTCTAGGAGGTGGTGCAGGCGGAGGTCGAGGGGGAGGAATTGGAATTGGCATTGGCATTGGCGTTGGTGTAGGAGTTGGTGCTGGCAAAGGTGTTGGTGTCGGCAGTGGTTCAGGTGTTGGAGGCGGAGGTGGAAGATAAACATTCCCTCTCCCATATAGACTCCTCTTAAGCATGCTCTTGTTCAAGCTTTCTTCTCTGTTGCTTCATTAAGAAGACAATGAATTATTATCTCTTTGTGTTATCAGAACAAATGCAAATGCCATTTTCTTTAAGCATTATTTTATAGCATCCCAGAATGGAAACCATTTTGCTTTTCTGTGTGCAATTCAAAAGTGTCAACTGGATAAGAATAGAAGGAAGAGTTTGATACTAGCCTATAGAAAATAGAAAGTGGAAGGGGACATTAAATGAGCAGTTCACAAATAATAAATAAGAGTGATGTTGATTTCTGTTGGGATCGAAAGTGACTGTACACGAATTGCTTTTCAGCCATTCAAAGGCAAAAGAGAGATGAAGTAACTTGAATAATWTCCATCTGGAGATTCAATTCCAGTACTGCAAAAAGAAAATGCAATAATAATAGTCAAGAGATGTTGATCCATGTCACTCAGGTCCCATAATTTTGAGCTGTTCTGTCATCAACCGTGCATCCTACTCATGACTGAGCAAAATGTCATTTCTAAGCAGTACCCAAAACCTTATGTCATCTGATTCTGTAAAGCTACGAACTATCAAATTTGTAGATCTTGCAAGACTATCATTGTTTGCCTATTTGAATTATGTTTTGGTTGCATATCTTGATATGATCAGGCAGATGTACGGAGTCGAGTAACATATCCAATGGTTTCCTGATTGGATATATTAACTGAAGAAAGAAGAGAAGGTGATACTTTCATCATTTACCGCGCCTGCACTCAACAGCAGGCTGTTTACTTCCTCATTACTTTTTATTTGGTTACTCCATTGTGCATGGGGTACAAACTTGAGCTTCACTGCAAGTAGCATTTGCTCATGGACTTGCATCATCGACCTCTATAAGGACATATGGCGTCCGAAAGGAAGGTATTGGGTGGTAAGGGGTCGAGAGATTGAGAAGTACTKCAGATGAATATGGGCAGGACTTATACATTCTTTGCCTTCAACTGATAGAGCTGGCATGGGATTCTTGAATGTTCTGAAAATTCTAAGGATCTATTGTTCATGAAGCTGGAGAAAAGAGAACATATCAAGAACCTTAGGTAATGACCTTGGGCAAAGGCCACCAACAAGATATATTTTTATTAACTAATGTAGAGCAATTCTAAGGGGCCAAAAACTTATCCCCGCCTTATGTTTGCCATATCCCACCAAAATCTTACTTCTAATAGACCCTATTTGATAATATAATTCATCACTCAAAACTCACAGCGAATTAAGAGTTTAACTATCGTTTGATAATTTAATTTTATAATATHTTAATACGTTAAATATTTTTTAATTTCTTATATAAAGTTTATAAATTATATTATATTAAGACATTACAAATTATATTACCAAATTCAATTTTCACTTTTCGTCGTTAAAAAATAATTTTTCATTGCTTACAAATTCGATTAATTATCAGATTTCAAACTTCATATTTTAATTTTATTACAACTATCAAGTGGAAGACGATTTTATAGATGTGTCGGATAAAACGATAAACAAATGCAACCTTCGTGACAGTCATGCTTGAAATAAAAGAGAAATTAGAACCATAWATGCATGGAGATGTTTTTTAAATAGATGTTTAGAATATATATATATATAAGAGAAGGAAAATAAGAAGAAAAAAAAGTTTTAATAGTTAAAGAAGGAAGATGAGACTCGATCATCTCAAAAGGATCACAAGTAGACAAATTTATCCTTGATATTGACAATCGTTTAAAGTTTTAACATATTAAATTTATAAGCTTGCGAATTGCAGTAATTTGTCAAAAAATTGAAAATGGACCTTCAAGAAAAAATTGAAAAGGGCCTCAATCACAAAATCTCTATTAATCTTGAATTTGACAGCTAAGCCTGGAAAAGCCCGGATGTGGTGGGATGAATATGATGAATTAGAATGATATAGACAATGGTTTTTTTTTTTTTTTTTCAAAAGACGCAGCTTCGTAGACCTCTCTAATAAAAAATAATTGCCGCAATTTTCTGAACGTCTAGGGAGCAACTGCCACTTTTTCAATTCCAACTCCATCTTTTCTGGACTTAATGCTTCCTAATAATCGATTCTGAATATCTCCAAAACTGCAGCAGTTTTCAGGAGAAATTCTAGCAAAGGTTTAATACCTTTACCCTCTTTCGAAGCTGTGCTGCCAAAGGTCCTGAGTTTAGAATGCGAACAGCAAGGTACCTCTTCTACAATCCATTCATCTTCGGCTGGATCTTCGTTTGTAYGATCAAGTTCCTAAGTACAGGCAAACTCATTAAAATGGAAGCAGACATGAACCAATTAAAGACAACTAGTTCAATAGCAAGGGTATGAGTCCATTTACGGCAACATTGTAGCAAATTTGTTGGTTAAAATACATGGCTCACTCTAAATCGTATATTAGGCAAATTTACCTGAAGAGAAAGAGATTCCAACATTTGGCATTTCTCCAGTCAAACTCAAGAGTATCTTCTCTAAGCTAAATTGAATAACAAATCTGGCTTGCAAATACAGGCATGAACGAAGTGAAGGTGCATCTAACATGGAAACGTCAACCCGACCGAAACTAGTTGACTCAACGAAGTGAGACTTGCAGCATCAACTTTCAGCTCAAAGTCAAGGTCGGAACCCAAGCTAAAAGTTAGACTCTTCAAAAAGGGATTTGTGATGGTAAGACACTTCATATTTTTAGAAGTACACTTTAAGGTCAGTTGTTCGAGCGCGGGACAGCTTGAGAATAGACTGGAATAGTTAATCCCAAGTGTAACCACAAGACACAAGAACTTGAGATTTGGCAAGTACACTGAAGCGGGACCTTTAAAGGGCCGGAGCCGGAGTCATAAACGATCTTCAGGACAGTTAGCGATTTATAAGTAAATAGCTAATTAGGTAAACGGCTCGCACTAGGGACAAACGGATCAAGTTCATTAGAATTGTGCTTAACAGCAGCGGATACTCATTTACGGACGTTGGATGCATTCAGAGAGTCGTAGTAAAATTTGAGACACAACCTTTTGATATCTGAATCGTCATGAAACATAAGCACTCTATCCATAAAATCCCCAAAGGAACTCCTGACAGGAAATTTTTGACTGAATCTGCTCATCTAAATCAATATTGGACAAAGAGAGGGTCCACCTGTATTGGCCATCTTCTTTAAAACAGATGTACGTAAAAACATCTCTTGGTAGCAGAAAAGGTAAATACATCTGAAGTCGACTGATTAATATCTGCATTATATCTCATCCTCATCTTTAATCTTCCTTTTACAAGGGCATTTGAATTAAAGAATCCCCAAAGTGAGTGGAGTAATCCATGCTCCTGATTAGTTGATCCGAAGGAAAAGACAAAAACTCATATCAGGAAGAACTGCATGGTTGAAACAAAAAAGTATGAACAAGACAAGCTCATCAATGAAATGAAAATGCAAGGCGTCCACCCTAGCCCTCAAAGCAAAGAAAAATAGAAAATAACATAGCATAACTGATCAAATTTGCAATGGCCTCAAACCTGAAATCCAGCATATCTTGAGCTTCCTACTTCGTTTAAAAAGAATATCACAATTTTTTATCTAAAAAAGAAAAGGGGAAAAGAAAAAATCAGAATCTTGCTAATAAGGATCCTATGAAAGTTATTGAACTTTTTTTAATAAACCCGTAATTAATTAGACTAATTTCATCTGAAATATTATTTACTGTAAAAGAAAAATTAAAAAACGTCCAAAGGAATGGCCTCACTCACAAAACGCTGCATCAGTTCTTCAAAAGGCAAAAACTGTGTCATAAATAACAATATTTTATTAATCTTGAAATTTGCGCGGATCGAGCCCCAGGAGAGATATCATTATCCGTTCCCGGATGTGGGTGGTATATAATGAATACCATCTAATTGGAGATGGAGTCTCTTCATTGTAATTACACCTTTCGGCAAGTCTTATTATTTTAACTCAGACCGATAAGAAACAAGATTTTATTTGACAACACTAAAAAAATCTTAAGATTTTTGTGCAAGTTTGGAGAATTTTGCTGTGAACAAAAAGCCTGCTTTTGATGGGTCATCAATTCCAATTACATTCCTCGGTCAGTTTCAAATAATCAGAAAGTACTAATTTCAAATTACTTCTTATTTATATGATGAACTATTGAAAAATTTAATGTTAGAGAGATTTTTGCCCCTGGAAGAGTAGCAAGATCTAATTTTTAGTAAGGTAACGTAGAGCAATGGCCAAAATCAGTATTCACCGAATCTATGCTTGTCATGTTCACCCAAACTCTAACTTCGTAAACCTTAGCTCTCTTTAAATAACCATAATTTAATAATTTAAAAATTAAACGAATTAAAAATATGTTAAATTAAAATCGTTTGATAATCTAATTTTATATTAAATGACTTAATAAATGACGTGGTGTTCTTCTAATTTCTTTATGAATTTTAAATTTATAATATTTTGCCCAACGTTATTACACACATTGCAAATTGAGTTATCAAACTCAAACATTTAGAGATGCAGTCATTAAAAGTAATTTTGCATCGCTTAGAAAATTAAATTACTTTTCAAATTTCAGACTTCATACTTCAAATTTATCATACTGAGACCTTAGTGGAGTTTTTTAAAAGTTCAAGAACTTTGCAGATGCAATTGTTTATACAATTATGAGGTGAAAGAAGATTTAACGATGTATGAGATCGAATGTTAAACAAATACAATCTTTATGACAATGATGCTTGAAATAAAGAGAAACTAGAACACATACATACATGGTGATATTTTGTATATAAATGTTTCAAATTATATATATAAATTTTAAATGTTGAGAGTATCAATTTAAMATTTTAAACTTGAGATTCAAAAATCAAAATTTGGATAATGCTAAAGTTCAAATAATATTAAAGTACTATCYGAGAAGGACGTGTATTTTGGGATAATAATATAAGGTTAGTTCATGATTCATAAGTCATGTATTTTATATTAGATTTCTTAGATCCTGCAACATTTCCCTCTAATTAGTGATACAACCCTAAGAGGCAGCTCGATAACACTGAAATATGTTAATATTTTTTATGCCTCTTAAGTTTTTATAAAATTTTAAATATTAATATCTTGATTTAACACTTCTTCCTTAATATGTTCAAATATAGGAGCTTATCAATTTTTTATCTATTAGACAAAATTAACTCTATTCTCTCTCTTATTTTTTCTCTTCTCAATTATCGAACACAGGACTGTTGAAGCATTAAAGTTTGAGTTTGTTGGATTCTATTAGAGTTTGACTTAGTATAGGAGTCATTTACTATTTTAGTTAATAGGTCATTGTTTATAGAATTTAGCATATGATGTTTGAATGAGTTCTGAACCACTCACTAGGTTATTAGACTTACAGAATGTAGGTTGTAAAAGGCTTATATATAAGCCAAAGTTGGTGTAAATAAAGTGTGTTTCAATCTTTCAATATCTGTGTGTGTTTTGAGTATAAAGAATAAAGTGATTCAACAAGTGATATCAAGAGAGTTAAGAATCTACAATATTCGTAAGAGTGAGAGATAGTGAAACACGAGAGGGACAGAGTGAAAATAATGGCAACAGAAGGGAGCTTTGTTCAACCATCTATTTCTAAATTCGATGGTCACTATGATCATTGGGCTATGTTGATGGAGAGCTTTCTCCGATCTAAAGAGTTATGGAGTCTAACTGAAGATGGGATGCCAACGTTTGTAGAGTGGAGCCAATTGAGACACAGAGAAGGAAGAGGATTGGAAAATGAAAGACTTGAAGGTGAAAAACTACTTATTCCAAGCCATTGATTGAATAGATTTTGGAAATAATCATCAACAAAGAAACTACAAAGAGCATATGGGATTCAATGGAAAAGAAAAATCAGGGATTTGCAAAGGTGAAACGAGCTCAAGTATAGGCTGTAAGGAGGGAATTTGAGGTTCTTGGAATGAAGGAAGGTGAGAGTGTCAATGAATACTTTGCAAGGACTCTCACCATTGCTAATAAGATAAAAATGAAAGCATGTGGTGAGAATATGCAACAGATTGTGATAGTGGAAAATTTTCTGAGATCAATGATAGTAAGATTTGATTATGTCGTGTGTCCAATAGACGAATCAAATGACTTTGTAACCATGTATTGATGAACTTCAGAGYAGTTTACTTGTACATGAACAGAGAATGAAAGKTCACAAGGAAGAGGAACAAGCTTTGAAGATCACAACTGGAGAAAGAGAAGGATTTGGTGCAAGGGAGGATGACATATTTGGAGGAAGAGACGGAGCTCGTGGAAGCTTTAGAGGAAGAGGAAGAGGACCAATTAGACAACCACTCAACAGAGCCATTATGGAGTGCTATAAATGTCATAAACTAGGGAATTTTAATATGAATGCCCTAGTCGGGAGAAGGGGGCCAACTATGTAGAACTTGATGGAGAGGCAAAAACTACTTCTCATGTCTTATATAGATCAACATGACTCGAATAGAGAAGAGGTATGATTCTTAGATTCTGGTTGTAGTAATCACATGAGTGGCTACGAGCTTTCATTTTCTTATTGGAATGAAGATTTTAGGCCGTCTGTAAAACTTGGAAATAATAATGACTGTGATGGGGAAAGAGAATATTAGGCTGAAGATTAGAGGGATGACTCAGGTGATTAGTGAAGTTTTTGACATTCTTGAGTTGAAAAATAACTTACTAAGTATAGGGCAGTTGCAGGAGAAGGGTTTAGCCGTCCTTATTCATAATGGCATGTGTAAAGTATTTCATTCAGACAGAGGCTTAATTATGCAGACCTCAATTTCAGCATATAGAATACTCAAAAATATTTCCCTCATGAGATTTTATATCCCCGCATTAGTGAAACTAATTCGGATTTAGGCCGTTTTGCACTCACTGATTCCGATGGTTATTCGGGAAAAAAACCTTGACGCGGAGCTATATCAACATGATGCCAAAAAAATTATTTTTCAATTTTATTACACAACCTTTAATATGAGGGAACTTAACCTTGAAATACTTGAAGGTGGAGGTTCTAAATATCAGAGTRACTGAGATAAAAAGAAAAAAATATCTATTTACTAAAAGAAAAAAATTCTCTCTTAAAACTTGATATCCCCAAATTGGTGASACTAATCGATTATTTTGCGTCCGCATGTTTTGACTAYCCRGGGAAGAGATGGAGGAAAAGAAAAATATTYGCTCAATTTGTTCTCTCTTGAGATCCTACATTCCCATACCTATGAGACTAATCTGAATTTCCCATTGTGCACCCACATATTYTGAGTATTTTTCTATGACATCATAACCTATTTTTAAATTCATGTTTGCTAAACACAACATAACTAATTTTTTATGCAACATTTTTTAGATATTTTAACAAACTTTAGAAAAATTTCTCTACCTTCTCTCCCGATTACCAATCGAATCTATTGATTTGTTTTTATATATTTTGACTGCATAACTTATTAAATATTGCAATGACTGATGATTGTGATTAAAACAATTAACTTTATAAGTTCAAAATTGTAAAAAATATTAAATTTTTTTTAGTTTATCGTAAGTTTTAATGCAAAATGAAGTGTAAGTAAATAAATTACATGTGTTATATTTAACATCCCTTTTAATTTTATTATTTATTATATAACCCGTAATCTACTTGTTCCGATCTATTTGTTTGTCATTRTTAGTCAGAAAATTGGATAAAGCTYGTGGAAGAAGGAAAAGTATATGCTGGATCTTAATATATTTTAATAGACTCYAGAAAARTTTYTCAATATTCTCTCTCAAATATTAATCGGGTTTATTAAWTTTTTAATATRTTTTGACTACATAACTTATTAAATACTATAATGGTTGACGATTGTAATTAAAAAATTAATATATGAATTCAAAATAAAAAATAGAACTTTTTATTTATCATAATTTTTAATGTAAAATGAAATACTACATAAAGAAATTAAATATTTTATATTTAATATTTCTTTTAATTTTATTATTTGTAATTTATTTATTACGGTCTACTCGTTTATTATCGCTAGTTGTGAAACTAGATAAAGCTTGTCGAGGAAGGAAAAATATATGCAATCCTACCCAATTTTCCACTATATAAAGGGCTTTCCTGCCGTTGAATGTGCTACTCACTCTGAATTTTTTTATTTATCATAATTTTTAATGTAAAATGAAATATTATGTAAAGAAATTAAATATTTCTTTTAATTTTATTATTCATAATTTATTTATTATGATCTATTTGTTTATTTTCTCTAATTGTGAAATTAGATAAAGCTTGTTGAGGAAGGAAAAATATATGCGAATCTACCCAATTTCCCACTATATAATGGCTTTCCCGCCGCTGAATGTGCCACTTGCTCATCCCTCATTGACTCTCAGACAACACACTCCCTCTCTACATAGAAAGAAGGGAAGAACGAAAAAGACACGACTGTTGGTTAGCACTCTCTTCGCCTCCCGAAATCCCCATTAACTTCTGCTTGAAATCGAGGATATCATAAACCCTGCTCATAGCCACCTTCAATTTACCCAATTATATCTGCATCAATGGAGCTTCGTTCTAGGCCTTCCAGAGGTGCGGTTAGAAATTCCTTCTTTATGTTTTTGTTTTTTTGGTTACTCTTCAGTACTCCTAATCAATATATGCTTATATATGCATCGATTTTTTTTTCTCTAAAATGATTTTATCTTAAATTTTATCTTTTGTTAATCACGTGGAGGCGATGCAAAAGTTAAAAAAATGGAAGAACTCTTTCAGTCAAAGCTCCTTCGTTTTCTTCTTTTCTTTTTTGGGGCCGGGTTTATTTTGATGAAGTCGTTGGATATGTGTTTGCTTAAATTTTTGCGTTTTTGAAGATAAAATTTTTGGTTATTTCCCGGAATTTTGATATACAATGTGAAAACAGGAAAGAAGATTTCTCAGTATGAAGAGAGCTTGAACGAGGAGGATAATCAAAATGCAGCTACATCTGGTTCTGATTACAATGATTTWGGTATAACCCTATAATCGGTCTTTTCTTTTTGTGCGTAATAAAACACCAAAAGTGAATTCTATTCTTTCAGTTAATATTACTTCTAGAAGTCTTAATAGAAGTTACAAAAGGACCTTTAGTCTATTCTTTTCATTTTTGGCAGATGGTAAACWTTACCTGAGTKTATTTATGATGTAAAGTTGAAAAGTTAGATGCACATTTTTCCAACCTARTATATTACTATTGTTTGAAAACATAAGCTGGGATAAGTTTTATAAGATATGCAGAAGTACAAAYGGAAATTTTTGCAGGTACATGTGCATTTATGCCATGAGTTTATGTTTCTCAASTGTGAGTTGGTTTCTACAGAGTAGTAGTTAAAGATATGGTGGTGCATAATATAACTGTGCCTGAGAAAAGCCTTTTATTATTGTGTTGGGTACTGGGGAGATTACTAATTTATTTTCATTTTATTTTAGCTACAGGATTAAATGGAAAATGATTATACTATTTAGGAAGTGTTGTTGGCTGGGAATTATTATGCTGAGTATCTTACAAGGGATGCTTTTAGTTGAGGAAGTCATTTGTTTACATTTCCAGGGTTTGCTGAATTGGCCATATTTTTCATTGCATTGTTACTAATTTTATTTGCGAAGGTTGTTATCCTAGTAATTGAATGGACTACATGCTCTGAATCAGCTATTTTATGGCAGCACTTTACAGTTTATGTGTGTTGGAAGATTGCAACTCCATTAGTGGCATTTTGCAGATTTCCCTTTTAGCTGTCAATGTATATAGTCTAGTAGCTTCTTCAGATAAGTTGATYTGATTTAGCCATGTACCAAAATCAGCATATATTGGGTGAATGTGGTCACATTTTGATGTTTGAATTATGTGACGGGAAAAACTGAGGTTTTCTTTTGCCTCCATAGTAAAATTGTTGCGCGCTCCAGGTTGGACTTAAGCATTTGGTTTGTGTTATATGGATTTTCAATTTCTGATTTGGTAATAAAATATTCCTCTTTTACTCAAATGGGCGTTTAGACCCTAGAAAACATAGAACCATATGTGAAGAAATATGGCGTTTGATGAATGAATTTATAAGAGTCTGAGTAATTTGGTTCCTCTATTCATTGTTTCAAGTTGTTTGTGTATGTAGGCGAAGATTCCATTGAAATGCTGGATGAAGATGAAGGAGGTTTTCCAGACTTGGATTTTGATCCTGCTGCTGAGATTGTGGCCATTGATGATGACCCTGAGAAAAAGGTTAGAAAAAGGAGGAAAGTTGGTCCTAAGGGGAGGAGGGGAAGGAGTCAGAAGAAAGAAGAGACAGAGAATCAGACAGAAATAGCAGATGCCACTGTTAATGGAGAGATGTTGGTTCTGAATATTGAGGAAGAAGAGAAGCAAAATGYACTGGGGAATGATCTCATTSCTGCTGTAGAGAAGAAGAAGAGAAAGAAGACCAAAGGAAAGGATAGTCCAATATTGATGTGGGAAATATGGGAAGAAGAAAATGAAAGATGGATTGATGAAAATGAATCTAAGCATGTTGACTTGGATAATCAGAATGAGATCATGGCAGAAGCTATTGAGCCACCTAGCACTTTGGTTATGCCACTGCTAAGGTACCAGAAGGAATGGTTGGCTTGGGCTTTAAGGCAAGAAGAAGCTACAGCACGGGGAGGTATCCTTGCTGATGAGATGGGCATGGGGAAAACAGTGCAAGCAATTGCACTTGTTCTTGCTAAACAGGAGATCAGACAAGCTATTGGTGAACCTTGTTTCCTTTCATCTGATCCCAGTTCCTCAATGTCTTTGCCAGCAGTTAAAGGGACTCTGGTCATCTGTCCTTTGGTAGCTGTGATTCAGTGGGTAAGTGAAATTGATCGTTTCACCTCGAAWGGTAGTCAGAAAATTCTTGTTTATCATGGATCCAATAGGACGAAGAAACTTGACCAACTTTCCAAATATGATTTTRTCATAACCACTTACTCTACAGTTGAGGCTGATTACCGAAAAAATGTTTTGCCACCTAAACATAAATGTGAGTGGTGTGGAAAGTTACTTTATGAACATAAAATGTCTATTCACCTGAAGTATTTTTGTGGACCTGGAGCTGTTAGAACAGCTAAGCAGTCAAAACAGCAAAGGAAGAAGCCAAAGCTAAAAACAAAAATGTCGAAGCAGAAATCTTTGTCTGATAAAGATGAGGCTAGTGGTTCAGATAGTGAAACACAAGGCCATAGGAAAGGTGCAAAGAATTATAGTAGGACTAAGGTATCAGGAAGTGCCTTCTCGGTTGATAATTCAGCAGGTATTGAACAAGCTGAGTCCACAAAGAAATCTATTCTGCACTCTGTGAACTGGGAGCGCATAATTCTGGATGAGGTAATTGCTTTCCTGTTGATGCAACAATGCTTTGATTTGTTACTTGCCATAGGTGTTCTAGCCATGAAGTTTGATATTTTTGAAAACATAGTGGTGTCTTTCTTGAATATTTTCTCTCCTATACTTTTCTCGAATATCTCAAATATCATAGGATATCCTTATCACTTATGGGGCAAAGTGATGCTCCATTCTAATTAGTCTGCTGTGATCAGGTGCTAAAAYWTGTCTATTGTGATGGTAGGTTATTGGTTGATGACCTTTTAAATCTGACTGTGTCTATGTTTAAAACTTGATAATAGCTACAACCCTGAGAGTCTGCACGAGTTTTTTCTTGTCATAGGCTCATTTTGCTTTTTGGTTCAATGGAGGCATCTGTGTATCTCATAATGTTTGATGTTAGTGTAGTTGTCTGCAATAAGGAGGGTAATGATTATGTGCTGGTGTACAAAGGAGCTTGTGAATTGCTCAACCTGCCTTGACAAACCTTTAGTTTTGACAGAATCAAGTTTATTGTCCATTTTGTGAATTAAATCATCTAAATATCTTTGGGAAGACAGAATTTAACTTCCAGAAGTTTTTCATTCAGTTGGCCTTCAGGATATCTTTTCCTGCAATACTTAAAAGATCCCATAGCATCCCTTATCAGGAGTAAAATAATAWCGAGGATGATATTATCTACTCCTTAATAACTTATTGCTATTTCAAATAATTATTGAGGCAMTTATCTCGAAGTTTCTGAYTTTTTATTTGCTATTTTCCTGCTTGAATGTCGTGTCTTGACTAACCTACCACTTTGTTCCTTATCTGACAGAAATTGGGTTTGTGCTCCTTCCAAACTCCATTGCCCTTTGTTTTATTTTTTAATTTTTTAATTTAATCTTGATGCAATCTATTATGCACTTCCCATGTCTTCTCGCTGAAATAAGTATTATTTCTTGAAATAGGCTCATTATATTAAGGATAGACGCTCTAATACAACAAGGGCTGTTCTTGCTTTGAAATCTTCATATAAGTGGGCTTTAAGTGGCACCCCACTCCAGAATCGTGTTGGTGAACTTTATTCTCTTGTAAGTCGATTTGGATTAAGAGGAATTCCACTTTTGCTAGTATCACTTCTCGACATAATAGCTATGATTTTCTTAATTGCTTTCTAATTCGCAGGTCCGCTTTTTAGAGATAGTTCCGTATTCTTACTATTTTTGCAAGGATTGCGACTGCAGAGCCCTTGATTATAGGTATAGTTATATTGAACAAGCATTCTTGGTTTACTTATCTTTAAAAATATAGAAAGAAGAAGAAAAAGTGTATGTGCTTAAAGCTGGAGGATGCTTGTARTACACAGTTTGTGTTCATTATATCTAAGCACTCTTACTCTATCTGATGATTGATTAGCGAGAATCAAAATTTAGGTTGAGGATGTCTTTTACTTTTTTTTTCTTCTTTGTGAAGAAGTGAAGGATGCTTATCTCCTCCATTTGTTGATCTTTTTTATTCTTTAAATATATCATTGTAATAAGCTTTGTAAGTGCTTTAAAATTTGTTTCTTTGGGTGCACATTTTTTGACTATATGGTGCTCAATTGATTTGCCACAGTTCATCTACTGATTGTTCTCACTGTCCCCATAAATCTGTACGACATTTTTGCTGGTGGAACAAAGTAAGTTGTGCTACTTGATGCCTACTATATTTGGCTTTCCTCCCTTTTTCTGATATCCTTTTCTCTTCCTAATGGGGCATGCGAACTTGGTTCTATCTCCTTCAGTATGTTTCTTCCCCGATAAAGGATTTTGGGAATAATCACAATGGTAAAAGAGCAATGCTTTTGCTCAAGAACAAAATTCTGAAAAGCATAATCTTAAGACGTACCAAAAAGGGCAGGGCTGCTGATCTGGCACTTCCTCCTAGGATTGTAAGTTTTTATGACCTAATGCTGCCTATCTGTTATGTTGTTGGTTACTTAAGTTTGCAATATGAGTTTTCTATTCTGTATTTCAGGTTACTCTAAGACGGGATTCTCTGGATATTAAAGAAGAAGATTATTACACATCACTATACAATGAAAGTCAGGCACAATTTAATACGTATGTTTCTCATATTTTTTTCTAATCCTTTTACTAAGAAAAGAAGCTCACTAATTTTTTTAAAAAAAAAAAGCTAATGACTTTTAATGAATAGAATAACTGAATTTTGTGGTAATTATGCATAACAAAAGCTTTTAAGAAATTTTTGCAATATTTATTTGTAGATATGGAGTATAGCACCTTCCTGTTAATCGTGAGTATTGACATGGTTACCCTAGATTACTGCTCCAGTTAATGCTTTCTTTATTTTTGATTTTTTTCAGATATGTTCAGGCACAGACTCTTATGAATAACTATGCTCACATATTTGACCTTCTCACTCGTCTGCGTCAGGTTAAGGGTTATTCTTTTACTAAGTCACATATAATGTGATCTTCATATGATAATATCATGCACTTCTTTGCTTATCTTTCTACTGCAAAAGAGAATGTTGATGACAAATTGATTAACAAGGCTGAAGAGAGAAATTTTCTTACCTACGAATAACTATGTTCACATATTTGATCTTCTTACCCGTCTGTTTCAGGTTAAGTGTTATTCTGTTACTAAGACACATATAATGTGATCTTCATATGATATTGTCGTGCACTTCTTTGCTTATCTTTCTACTGGGAAAGAGAATGTTGATGACAAAATCATTAACAAGGTTGAAGAGATAATTTTCTTACCTTGTCGCATGTACTAATATGCTTTTCATCAATATTTCGTTCCTAGTTGCCCACAGTAATATGGTGCTTTTTGATCTTTCATCCATCAGAATTTTAAGTAGAATTGGTCAATGTAATTCTCTTTTGTTTATATTGCTGCTAATTTCACGACTYATGCCATTATGTTTGTTTGATGCTTAAAGAGCATGCATTATGCTGTATATTCCTGGGTGCATTGAAGCAGGGTAGACCCCAAACTGAACATAAGTGTCATTGTGTCTGTCTTGTGTAATGTATAAGAAAGCTAGAGAAAGTAGGTCGAGTCTTAAAGGATGCATTATATCTGACATTTAATTATGCAAAATTGCTGTGAACTTTCATTCAACTTTATAAGCATTGCTTGCATAACCCAAAACTGTCTTAACCCAGGAATACATAAATAAGTTAAGACCTATCCAGATCCAAATAAGAGGATGGCTATCTTCAATCATATAAGAGACTTGCTAATCAAGAAAATCAGAATAAACACTGAGCTGCTACAGGATTTTGCAGAATTACTTGAACAACTTATTTTGATTCTTCTCATGATTTTATCTATAAAATTGGTTGTATATTCAGTTCTCATGATGCATGTTCATATAATTTTGTTTTCCTTAATCTAGCTGGACTGCATTCACTGAGGTGCAATTTTTTAGATTTATTTTGTCTGCATGCTGATTGATMAACTTCAATTCTGACATTACAGGCAGTTGATCACCCTTACCTTGTGGTGTACTCTAGTAGTGCTGTGGGAAGAAATGGAAGTACAATTGATGCTGGAAATACTGAACAAGCTTGTGGTCTGTGTCATGAACCTGTAGAAGATGCGGTGGTAGGTTACGTGTTTAACATTTGCCCTTTTGAATCAGTTGGAAATGAGGTCTTTGCTTTAATAAACTGAATCAGGATGTTAGTAAACCACRTTCACCTTTTGTGCTTTTTAGGGAAAAGACACACTTAATAGTGCTTTGTAATTCAATAGTTACCATCTGGCCTTTCCATTGTGGCTGGATTCTGATATTTACCTTGGCTTTTGACCTATTTTGGATAGTCATACATCTTCTTTTCCATTTCAGAAATTTGAAAAGTCTTTGTTGCATGTTTATGTTGGCTAAAGTAATTCTTGCATCAGCTCTATTGTGGATATTGGCAATGATTGTTAACTGGTTGGAACCAATAAATCTTCAAAAGGAGTTGCACACTCTGCAAGAGTTTGCATTGAGCTAATAGCTAAGTAATCAAGTGCTTGACTTGTTTGTTTAGGAGATCTAGGGTTCATCCCTTGGATTCCTCCTGCCACCATCAGGTTTTATTTTTCCTTTTTTTCCCTTTTTTTTGGAGGAAAAATGTTATGGAGAGTATGTTATATGTAGTAACAAATTGATGATGAGCCTAAATGATCTAGAATTATCAATTGAAAGAATCTACCACTTGAAGTAATTTTCAAGTATATTCTTCTCCAACACCCCCCCCCCCAAAACTCTTTTTCTCTTCCGGCTAGTGTATTGATTATCTTAGTTTGAAATTTGGCTTATTGGGTAGCTACACTTGTATTCTAATCTTAAATAAGCCCATTCTGTTAGCGCTTGAAAATTCCCTTTGATTGTACAATTGGTTTATACTGTGATGTGATGATTCCTTTACATTTATTTTACTTTTGTTGGTATATGATGTTTCCCTTCTTAGGATTTTTCTTTCTTTGAGAAACTTCTTAGTAGGCTTCTACAACAACCTTTTTATTCTTTCAGGTGACATTATGCACACATGTTTTCTGCAAGTCTTGTTTAATTGATTTCTCTGCAAGCATGGGACAAGTTTCATGCCCTTCTTGTTCAAAACCGCTCACTGTGGACTTCACAGGGAGCCGGGATAATGATGATAAGGTTACTAAAACAACAGTTGAAGGCTTCAAGCCGTCAAGTATTCTTAACAGAATCAGGCTTGATGATTTCCAGACAAGCACAAAAATAGATGCTTTGGTATGTTGGGCTTATTTATCCTTTTGCATTATACTGATTTCTGTTTTTAGTTTCTGGTTGCTTCCTGCTGTCCTCATCTTCTATTTAGATGCTCATGCTTGATGATTGGTTTTCTTGTTGTGGGCGTTGGGAGAGGGCAGGGGAGTTGTAGAAACGAGTAAAAGGTGTGTCAGCTAGGTGGATTAGGAGAGAGGAAAATATCACTAAAATTACCTTTTTTCATTATCTCAAATACACTGACTGTTATTTTGTTCCTGTGATCTGTTTTCTTACTGCTTGTTAATTGTTGGCAGAGAGAAGAGATTAGGTTTATGGTTGAAAGGGATGGTTCTGCAAAGGGAATTGTCTTTAGCCAATTCACATCATTTCTAGACCTGATACACTACTCCCTCCAGAAGGTAGATGCGCGTGTACCATTCTTGGATTTTTCACTCATTTTGCATCAAAGAAGTGAACTTGAGATGTTTTTGTCTTGTAGTCTGGTGTTTCCTGTGTTCGACTGGTGGGATCCATGTCAATGGCTGCTAGAGATGCTGCTATCAAAAAATTCACTGATGATCCAGATTGTAGAATATTTCTTATGAGCTTAAAGGCTGGAGGTGTTGCACTGAATCTCACTGTGGCATCACATGTAAGAAACCTTGTTTCTTAATTGATAATGGGGATCTGATATGCTTGAATTGTCCAAGATAGACTGRCGAGCAATATTTTTTTCCTATTAATTATTAAATGATGCAATTGTGACATTACTAGGTGGTCAACCGCTTTGTTTCTGAATATCAGAGTACTGGCCTTGTAGTGTCTTTGAGTTAATATGGATATTCTGGAGGATAATGATTATTATCTGCATGGATATGTCAATTGGAATGTGAGTCCATCTGGAATTTATATTTTTGTGAACTATGTCAAATATGCCAGTTGATCTTGGGATCACCTTTATGACGAGTGGAGTTTATGGGTTATAATGGAAAAACATCTGAGGTAAACATGATGGCAACCTGGGACATCAGTGAGATAGAATTCTCAATATGCTTGATGTCATGAAACGTTGTCAAGACCTCAAATATATTTACTGATTCCCTATACTCATTTATCATTTGTGATTCTGAAAGAATGGCTTTCACTTAGTGAGAGATTACTTGATGCTGTAAATATATGATCCTCAACAAGGGACATCCACTTCACATTGTTTTAATCCCTGTTCCACAATAATCCCTTGATTGTTTCCTTATGGTTYGACACTTGCCAGGTTTTCTTGATGGATCCTTGGTGGAATCCTGCCGTTGAGAGGCAAGCCCAGGATAGGATTCATCGTATAGGACAATATAAACCAATCAGGTAAGTTTTTGAAAATAAAATCTATAATTGATTTGATCATCTGGTAATAAAATTTCATTTGAAAGGAAATGATTGGTCATTTTTACCCTTGTAGAATTGTGAGATTTGTTATTAAGGACACAATTGAGGAGCGAATCTTGAAGTTGCAAGAGAAGAAGGAACTAGTCTTTGAGGGGTAAGTTAGTTTAGATTACCACCACCTTGTTTGACCCTCATTTTCCGCGTGGTTTGCTAATATATTTGGTAATTTTTGTAGTACTGTGGGTGGCTCTCCAGAGGCATTGGCGAAACTAACGGAGGCAGATCTGAAGTTCCTGTTTTTTACTTAAAACAATGCATATATACATGTCCTGTTATTTGTAGCTTCTTCCTGGTGCCTTCTTTTGTGACCCTCTGACTTCGACTCATAAATGATAAAATCAATTGGGTTGTTGCTTTTTGAAATGTTCTCTGGGGCTTTTAATCAAATATTCAACCGGTCCGAGTCCGCCATAGAAAAGGCTTAGCACCCAAGAAAGTTAGATCATTTGAATTCTCAACATTTCTTCATTGATGAGGCTATTAAGGCTAAATATATAAACGATATTTGGAAACCTTAATTTACCTTTTGGTAAGTAGGGTTCCGTCCAAGGATTTCGAACTCAGATTCGATATTACTTTGCCTGAAAAGAAAATCAATGACTCTTCTGATAAATCAAATGATGTAAGATTGCATTCACGTTCATGTCTCCATCATAGTTAACAAGAACGGCAGCTRTAACTGGTCAAATTTGGATTTTTGTCATTTTTTCTGGTTGAAATTTCAGTAGTAGTTAGGATTTGTCGGCAACCCTGTCCATAGCCCAAAAGGTTACCTAACGCTCCATGTGCCTTTCATTTTTTTAAAATGAAAACGAAAAGATTTTTCCACGTGAGTCAACAACCACCAGTCTTTTTTCTTTTTTTTCTTCTTTTTTTGGTCTAAATTTGCAATGTCTATTTTAATCATCACAAAATCTTAAGGGGTTTGAATAATTTATTTCCTTTAAAATTACTTACATTTTTGAGATGGAAAATGAATATTATTTAGTAAATGAAAAAATTATAATTTAAATCTATTTAGTAAATGTATTTAAATAACGGAGCAAATCGAGTGTGAAATAATAATAATGATTATAATTGATATTTCTTATCTAATGAAGTTAATAATTGAGGATGAAATTTATATAAAATAATATATATATCTTTAAAATATAGTTAATGAATAGAGTTAAGATGGAATTTGAAGGGTCAATTAAATATATTTATATCGAGAAAGCGATCCAAACCTACGGGGAAATAATTTATGTAATAATCCAAACTCAAACGATGGGAACAAATCCGAAATTTCAGCTTCCACAGGGACAAGACTGTGACCTGAGCTGCTTTTCTTTCTTCAAAAGGCTCACTGTATTCATCGAGACATTGCACAAGACCTCACAAGAACATCCCAAGTTCCCCTCTGAAATCCACTCTTTTTCTCCATTTTCTTTCTTTGTTGGAGCAAAACAAGGAAGAAATCAACAATGATTGAGCTTTTGTTCAGTGTGATTTTCGGCCAAATGGCACTGATTCTACTGCTATTGTTCAAGACCCCATTGAGGAAGCTTGTGATCATGGCCCTTGATCGCGTCAAGCGCGGCCGTGGSGCTCTTGTACTCAAGTCTATCGCCGCCACCGTTTTTGTGATTATGATGTATACTGTCTACACCGTACAAGAAATCACTTCTCATCCTAATGAGTCCTTGAACCCTACCGATGAAGTCCTTCTTTCATATCAAGTTTTGCAGGCTTCACTCATGGGTAAACGATATTATGATCCAATTATCAAATTTATTTTCAAGTTTAGATGATTATTGTTATTTAGGTAATTTTGTGTTCTGCGTTTTCTTGTTTTCATGTCGGAGGGGGGCTTTGGGTGTGTATATGTCTGTTTGAATTAGTCAAAGTAAGGAAATATTTTTGCACAGACATACAAAAATGGTGATGTTTTTAAACAGACATGAGGTATATGAGAATAATTGTGTTTTTGGACTACATCTGTATTTGTTTTAAGGAAATATTTTTGCTTGGACATTTGCAAAAATGGTGATGTTTCTAAACAGACATGAGGTATATGAGTGTCATTGTGTTTATGGACCATCATCTGTATTTGTTATTCGGATTTGTCCTTTCTGTTCTGTTAGTGATTTGAAACCAAAGTTCAACTTTTTGTTAGTTTTGAAACCTTGATTTCAGTGGATTGTGTTAAYTTGAAACCATGTTTTTTTCAGTTAGAATATTTAAGTAATTTTTTTTTCAAGTTATGTCAATCAGCAGAGTTCCTTCCAAGTACGACTGGCTGATCAGGCGTAGTTCCTTTTGTTTGGTAAGGCTGTATATGGATATAGTGATTTTCCTTGTGCATAAGAATGTTGTCATTAATTGAATTCTAATATTATAAACTTTATTTGCAAAGATCTTTTATTGGCCGGAAAGTTAAGGTGAGAAGGGCTGCTTGAGAGTGATTCAATATTTGGTTACAGTTTTATGTGAAAAGTGATTTCCTTCTTTGCTTCTTATCTAATTGTAGATTGAATTTTTATTTTCAAATGTTGTTTGTGAAAGCTACCCGTAAAAAAATGTAKGTATGCATGTCCTTACAYATACTATGCTGACATGCCAGCAACAATGAGTTTATATACAACATCGAGAATATTGGGAGCATGACATTCTSTTTCTTTTGATTACATAAGGTATCRTCATTTGAACCATCAATATCCTGTCATRTMAACTRGAAATCAAAAGTCTACTAGATGATTAGAAAAGCCAGAGTGAAGGATTCTTTTTTTTTTTCCCCCCCCTTTTTACGGTGCATGATATATTTGTGAAATTACAAGGAGAGTAAGCATCATGCACCAGATACTAACGTGAAAATGGTTGGAGGAGATTGGATGAGATACAGAGATAAATATATTCTCAAGTTTTCCAGATAAATTTGCAAATTTCTTTTTGGTATCTAGTCCATGTATGCTAGAAATATTCTTGAGAAAACTGATTGAAGATAAAAGAAAGGATCCCATTACAACTGATACACCAAGTAGGCAGTATTATTATGATATCCAAGTGACTGCAAGCTGTTTATGTGGCCTACTGATACTATATATCATTAAAAATAGTTACTGAAAGCAAAGAATCTATGAATTGGGCTTTGCAAGAAGTGAAATTTTCTTGTATTATCAACAACCTGGATTTTCTTTTACGATCTCCATAAGTAGTTTATTGTAGAATCGGAGTACCTTTCCAGATCCCTATAGTCTGTGCCTGACAGATCTTAAAAGGACATGACTGTAGTTTGGTCTATAAGTAAGTCCCCTTTTAATTTTACACCATGACGAGGTATGGTACATAACAAGGAGGGATCGAATAACTGCGAAGTCTTCCTATTAGAATCCCTGCTACAGTAAAGCTTACCCTTATCTGTAGAAGTGTCTTATTTTTGTAGTATAGATATCTGATATTCTAGTATGTGTATAGTTAGTATGTAAACTCTCTGGCATATGACTAAATGTATTTGTTGATCTCGAACCTGTATCTAAAACTAGCGTATATGAGCGTGCGTGAGTAAGTAGTTGCATACAGAGACTGAATTGACTACTTAGACAAGACGCATATATAGAGAGATATAATAGTAGTAGTGATATATGGGTGTCAATTGCACTGAGATTCTGTATTTTGGATTATGCGGATTGAAGCGTAGTGATGTTTATTCTTACTAGAGAAGGCTCTTTACCTTGTGGCTCTCACCACCGAAAGTGTATCGTGGTGTGTCAGGTTAGCTCCGCTATTTGCAGGCACCGCTCTGAGTTATTGGTTTGACCGGGCTTCTCTAAGAGGAACTTGTGGTATTATGTCTGGTATAGACGGTAAGCTAGTCGGAAGTGTAATCATTCATAGCTCGTGTGGTGAGTCTTAGTGCTTATACAAGCGCTTTCAAGCACTATTAAAGACGAGTAGAGACTTGTAGTAAACATAGTTATTTATTACAGCTCTGTTTCTTCATTTTACGCGTTAGTAAACTACGAGCTGTTGATTATCTACACGTTTGTTTTGTGTATGCGCTGAGTATAGATAGTTGTAAGCTGATTGAAACAACCGCTAAGCATAGATAGAAAGAAAGTAATATAGAGAGAGATATGCTTATCCAAAAAGTATTAACAGAAGAGGTGTGTAAGAGGAGACCTGGAGAGAGCGCTTAAGGTTTGAAAGTGTGTTATGTATCGCGCTTAGATCTAAGTATATTACCTGTACTTGGCGCTAAGATCATGTAAAAGAATGTTGTCATAAGAAAGTATGCAGTAGTACATCCAAATAGCGGAATAAAGAGCTATAGTGCTGAGAGCCTAGTTGAGGAATAACTAGGGACTGAAGCGATCCTGGTTTAGGGCAATCCCTAAGCGAGTGCGTTTATGTTGAGACCCATTACTACGATAAGAAGTTTAGTTAATCTCCTTTTATACCACTTAGAGCTGTCTCGTATCAACGCGCTGGCTGATCATTTAGACTAGGAGCTCTGTCTTTTATAGTATCTCTAGGAAGTATTTTTACCTTTCTTTACTCATTGTCTCTGCGTTATATTATCTTCAGTGTGATTCTCAGCTGGGAGTACGATGGCAGTAGTGGGTATAACCTAAACTAACGTAAACTAGTGTGTAGCTATTCTAGTCATATTTTTTACTCGTATTGAGGGAATAAATATTCGTGGATATAGTCTGAGTCGATGTTAATTATCTCCTCTACTATCTCTTTTGCTGAGTGTAAAGCATCTTATAGATGCAGAGCTATGAGTGTTTTGCACTGATACTCTGCTCATGTCGAGGGAGATCGATCTTAGAGATTTTGTTGATCCGTACTGTAATTAATGTAGTATGGAGAATATTTTTGGACATATTACACCACCGAAGTTTGTAGAACAGAGATTTAGTGAATAACCTTGACAGGATATGTAGATGTCGAGCAAGCGGTAGGACGCGTTGGTAGATGAAGCTGCTAGTGACTTTTGATATTAATATTACTATTACCTGCTTGCTCGCAAAAGATAAATTTGTGTACCACCTCTGACTCTATTCGATACTTCTCATAAATAGTTAGCCGATTAAATGTTATATTAGTCGTCAGAGACTTAGCGGACCTTTTGACGCGTAAGTATATGTATTATCTCACTAGAGATCTAAGAGAAAAGAGACGTTTAGTTAATAACTAGAAGATACCATGAGAGACTCCATACACCTTATAGTTTGTGCTCTACATGTTCTATTGACTAGTAGAATGTCACATATTTGATACGTATCCTCTTGCTTGTGCTTTGTAATTTAGTTCGCTAGGTCTATTATCTGGTTGCTAGAGGCCTATGTACTTATTGAAGTAGTTCGTCTATATGTAGTGAATGCGCCTTATCGGCCCCTGTTATCGTTCACTTCTTAGGTATTTCGTAACAGTTTTAGACGATGACTAAGATGTAGTGCGCAGCGACGTCAGTATTACTGTTCTCATATTTCTTTGCGTTTTTAGCTGCGAGAAGTATATCGAAACATTTCAGCAGGAGAACTCTAGCATAGGCTATGAACAGCGATTAAGAAGGTCTCTCAGAGAGTAGTGATTATCTCATACTAAGAGTTATCCTGAGGGAGTCACTAATAGTATATATAAGAGATAAAGATCAAGGCGTAATGATTGCTTCTGCTCTAGCGAACTCTTAGTATCGTAATCAGTTTAATAAAATAGACCTGTTATGTAGTGGCAGTGTGTGGGAACTGGTGAGTGTTGTGTGTTAGTTGGTATCACACTCTCCTCCGCTTTCTTCCTCCTTTGCTTCATGAGCGTCTAGTCCTGTTCTATTCTGAAGTATAATCAGAAGTCGTTATTTAATATATCGTGTCAAAGTTCTCTTATTTCTTGCCTTTGGTATAGGGTGATTCTAGGTCGAATGTGCAATAGTTCCTTTCATTAGCGTTCGTATCTTTATTGAGATGTAGTAAGCGTTCTCTCGGACACCTGTGAATCATTACTTTCGTAAAGCCATTTGATAAGTGTGTAAAAGTTAGATCAAGTTAGTATCATCTTCTAAAAGTTGAATTGTTATATAGTTGTTTACGACGTGATACGCATAAGAAAGATAAAGAGGAATGTTTGTCTAGATTCGTCTTTGATGCCATACTGTCTGGCTACAGTGGATCTGACTTTAGGTATGTGTTTAGTCTGTTCATCGGAGTCTTAGAGCTGCATGTGTATACGTCCTATAGACATTCTGGCTGAGTTATTACGTAGACGCTCTCAGGTCTTCTCCTTGCTCTCTATCTAAGTCATCTTACGCGGAATACGTTCTTACGCTGCATAGAACGAAAAAAGAGACTCTTAAATGCGTACAGTCTATTGATGTTTTAGACCCGCATAGCTTGTAGAGATGCGCTTTCTCAAGGATCTAATTAGGTACTTCTACTTTCTTCTCGTTTTTAATTTCAACTACTCTTATGAAACTTGAGAATAGAGAGTTAGGTACGAAGGCCGTCTTTACTCTAAGTTGTTCCGTTAGTGGATTCGTTATATTAACGAAGATACTTAAAGCTTATAAGGTCATTCTCTCTTAGAATA
>MEJB01000095.1:77619-93738 GCA_001752375.1 Rhazya stricta
GGGAAGAGAGATTTTCTAGTTTTGTAAATGTTAACACTAGAAAATAGAGACCTATGATTAATTAAATTTACGTATGTAAATAGACTAATTACATAACTAAGTATCTTACATTAAAAGAATGAGTTAATTAGGTAAGATGTAATTAAATATTAAATTAAAAGAATAAGTTCATTAAATAGTTCTAAGCATCTATTTTGATTAAGTAACTATGTCAAGTTTTGTAATGTTAAATTAGATATGATTAACTAAATTACATATGTAAGTAGACTAATCAAACACTAAATATATTAAATTAAAAGAATAAGTTAATTAAGTACAATGTAATTAACTATTAGATTAAAAGAATAAGTTCATTAAGTAGTTCTAAGCATCTATTTTGATTAAATAACTATGTCTAGTTCATTATTAAATAACTATATATGATTAACTAAACTACATAACATTTGTAAATTGATCTTTTTTCTAATCAAATTCCAATAAACTAACTAATTCAGTAACTAAGTAAATCATTTACTTAATCAAAATCCCAACGGTTGACTCAATTTAGACATGGAAGTAATTGTTGTAAGTTGATGGGACAGAAAGCATGCACAGATTGCTCAAGAAGCAACAAGTTTCCAAGGGAATATCAAGAAGAAAAACTATCATCCACTCATTTCAAGTATTTTAAGTCAAAACCTAAACTAGCTACATAAGAATGATAACCCCCTAATTTGTATCTTCTCCCTCACGCCTTCAATTACACACCTCTCTCTCTCTCTCTCTCTCTGATGCCTTCTTCTTCTTTCAATTGTTTCTGAAGAACCTCTCAAATACTTATCTGGGTTGAAACAACAATTCAGCTGAGACATCGAGTCTCTCATCCACTTTTGATTTTCCTATTTCATCATCCATCTAAAAAGCTTTGAAAAATCCATCAGTGATTTGAATTCTCCATTACTGACTTCTAATACCTCAAGGAATAAAGGAAGAAAATTCTTTGATTGTTGTAATTTTAAGGTAAAAACTAAATTTGCATATTTGTCAATGGTTTCATTAGAATGTTCTTTGCATGCTATTTACATAACCAATTTAAAATTAATTCGATTTCTGTTGAGGGCGATGGTAAATGTGATTTTTTTTTTTTTTTTTTTTTGCTGATTGGATTATGCCTACAAACTTGCAATTGAAGCCTCTGTCTTAACCGATTTGGAAACAAACATAGTTGCATTGAAGCTGGAGATTTAAATGTTGAAGGAAGACAACAATCGACTAAAGTCTTCAATTGAAGAGTTGACTAGTTCTTGTAAATTTTCTGAGACATTGATTTCATTTAGTTTGATGTATTCGTTTGGGAAAGTCTGGGTTGTAATGCTATCATTTTGTAATGTATAATTTCAGCTTGTAATTTAACAACTTTAAGACTTGCAAATATGTGGTCAAATTCGATTTCGGAAAAGATTGGAGACTTTAAATTCAAAACCTTAAAGAACCTAAACCCTTAACCCTAAACCTTCAAAAAAACCTAAACCCTACACAATACAAAATGTTTACAGCTCGTAATGAGTTGCGCAGATACATTTCAATACCATAAGCAATAAAATTGACTCCAATGCACTTGAATAAGTCTGTAACAAAAGAAGATTTGCAAGATTGAACTATAAGCAAAAAAATAACCAATGCTTTTGTGAATTATTCATCAAATTTTACATCMAGCTTTTGTGACKWATTAACAACTTTTGAATTTAGAAAAGAAAAAAAATAATAATACAACAACAACAACATTTAACTTCGAGTGTCGAAATGCAATTAAATTACAATCTTCAAATAACTAATATTTCATGACCATGTACACAAATTCCCAATCTCCAAGTCAAAAGCATTACATCTCCATCTTCAATATCCAAATTTAGATCAAAGTCCCTAATTATTGATGACAATTGGAAATTAGATCCATCCAATGCCTGCCAAAAAGAAAAAGAAAAAAAGAGAGAGAAACAAATTAGAACTAAATTATCAAAGTTAGATACCTGAAGACTTCAAAAATGAAATCCATCGCATTAAAAAAAAAAAATTTTGACCTACAAAGAAATAGAAGCTTGACAAAGATTCACATTTTGATTTCCTCCTCTAGGAGCTCTATTAGAATTCCTCCTCCTGGATTGTTGCCAAGAATTACCTCCACCACTCCTTCTATTAGTCCTTGGAGGGCTATTCGTGTGAGACCTTGAATGATTTGACCGTGTCCCCCACCCCCCACCCCCCCATAGTTCTAGTAACACGAGGATTCAATGTCACCCTTCTAACCTCTTGTTCATTATCATCTCCCTCACTTTAGTCATTATTTGATTGGACATTTCACTAGAATTCCAGTTGAATAGCCCTATCTTTGAATTTTTATGGATATGTTTCATTTTTGAAGGTCTTGAATTGCTAAACATTGCAATGTCTGCAACTTCATTGAAAACCTTCTCTAGATTCTTGAACCTCTCATGTTCATCTGTCATTTTAAAGTCAGCAAAAAGTTCTTTCTCAACCTTATTTCTGATTGCTATCTCATATTGTTCAAAAAAATTGTTTAAGTGTGGTATTTGAATGCACATAATCATCAAAAAATGAATGTATTCCTTCACTTCTTTATTTTGATAGCATCTTAACCCAAAAAAATATGATTCTCATGCACAGAAACCCACAAATTTATCTAGTTGAAGATCTTTCTCAACCATTGATTGGACTCTAATCAATATTTGGTAACAAACGCATTTCAGTTTCTCTCCAACTTTTGTTTTGTAATAGGCTATATATAACACCTTTGAAGTCATTCTTTCCATTGCCTATGAAGGTGTTGATTCTATTAGTAAGTTGGTTCACAASTTTAAAGTTTACCAATTGAATRTAAAATCGTTCAAATAACAATCAAGACAATGGACACACGATTTAATATGGTTTGGCATAAATACCTACATCCATGGGACTACACCCAGATGTCAAAGACTATCTACTAAATTAAACGAGTTCAAGGGACTTATACATCAATCATTCAACAGATAAAACTTTTAACAAAAATAAAACTACCTCTTTCTTGAATTTTGTAATCGTTGATTAGATTCTTGAATTGTTGATTGACGAAAATGTTTGAACAGATATTTATTCCTTGATTGATGAAGATGTTTGAACGTATATTTGTTCCTGTTGCTGAAAATTATTTCAGGGTAAAAGGTTAAATCAACAATAAGATAATTTCTAAGCATAAATAAAATTAATGTTGAGTAAGCATTGTTAGCCGTGCAAACAATATAGAGGATCTTTCTGCCGCAAATAGATTGACTTAGAGATAGATTTGGTCAAAATATAAATTCCAAATGGATTAGGATTTAGTATCTAATGATAACTAAGTTTATATTTAAAATACAAAAAATTGTATTAAAAACTTATCCAATCTAAACAAACCCTAAGAAAGTAAACTATTGGATATGTCTTGATAAGATATGAAAGAAATTAATCATGCAGAATAAATTCAATTGTTCATGTGATAAAAGTCAAACAAAACCTTTATCCTTACAGCCTAAATCTTGTTTCCTGTATCCCCTAAATTTATTCGGAATTTTATGCAATTTTATACAATATATACCAAATGCAATACCTTCATATCGTATTTGGTATAACTTCTCTAATCGCATTTCATTGATCACTCATTATAGGAAGGGGAGGTTGACCTCCAATTGCTTCAAGTCATGTGCTAAAAAACCATTTGTATGTTTTAGTATCTTAATGAGAAATAAGTTTAGTACCTAGTAAAATTGACTGACCATGATGATTTATTCCAACAATAGCTACAAAAGGCATTTGTATCTATTCACAAGATAGATAGAATTAATGCTTACAAAACATGACAACTGCTCGTATGCTGCTCTGCTACRAGGATGCATCCAAAATACATTATCAAGCATTCCTTCTTCATCTGTGTGAATCATATGAAAAATTTACTATCTTTTTGTTGCATTTTCAAGAACATGCAGTTAATGCATTCCGTATTTATTAGGACCTCCAGCTTGAACTTCTAACATTCTTGCACTTTTATTTGACCTAATTCCTGCTATATTATTTGCTTCAAGTTTCCTTTTGGTATTTGATTTTAAGCTTGTATGCTTAAGCATGAATTTGGACATAAAAGGTTTTACTTCATGGTTATGATTACAGTCGATTTTGGTGACTTTCCACTTTCCAGTTTCCGTCAATTTTGCATTTTATTTTGCAAGGCAATTGGTTCAATTTGTTAATTTTTTTGTTATTGATCTCATACCTATATCACATGATATAGTCTGATATTTCCTCATAGTCCTAAATCCATTCGATTTCTAAAAATGATTACTAATCTTYAACTTTTCCAGGGATCCTTCATTAGTGGTTGTGAATGACTAATTTTTTTCGATCTTTTCGACCTTGGTTCCGTAGGAGCAAAGCAAGTTAGAAAGATTGAAAAATAGAACCATTTGATTTAATTCGTTCTCAATAGCTATGAGATGATCATCTTAGGATGATCCTTTTGTCAACGGATGCTCTTATTACACTCGTAGTCTATGAAGGATGAGAACCAACTATGTAGCATCTACATCGAGAATTCAAGTATTGTATCAGTATTGTTTCCCTTTGAAGCAGGTTTTTTGGCAACACTAAAATTTTTTCTTCTAGCCAATGCAAGATAAGACTAAAAAATCTCATCTAGACTACATACCAATTGTAGGTGTTCCATCGCCTTCTTCATCAACTTCAGCTCATTATTAAGCTCGATAATTCCGACAGCTCCCGTAATGTGCATAATATCATTATTTTTCACTTCATCTTCATCAATGTCATTGTCCTTAATGGTAACAAATTTTTCTTCAACTTCCTTACCTTCGCCCCGCGCAAATATGTCGGCTTCATAAATCTTTCATTTTCATTATCCATTTTATGTTTCAGGAATAAGAGAAACTGAACTTGAATTGAAGCTTGAGAAAATTTTTCAAGGCTAAAGAGTTTTAGAGAAAGCAGTGAGAGTGACAATCAAGGGCAGAGATGGAAATGGGTGAAGGTAAGCCAAAAGGAAAGGAAAAGAGCGGTCTTTCTTTACAGAAAGGAGCCGTGTTTTACTAACTTGCAAATCTTTTATATTTTTATTAATATACTAATGTAAATTTAATTAGAAGTATAAGTTTATATTTTAACTATGATTATAAGTTTACATTGTACTAATTAGTTTAATGAATTTTAGTATTATAAAATTAAATCATTAACTATGGTTACTGGATTAAATTAAGTTCATTAACAATGATAAGCTATGTTTAGTAGATTTTAGTAATATAAATTAAATTCATTAACAATGGTTACTACAATAAACTAGGTTTAAAGACCATAGTAAATCATGATAATTCAACTTTAGTTAACTCCAACTTTAATTTAGCATATATGCAGATCTAAGTTAAATATAATTAATCACATCATTTTAACTTTAGGTAAAATCAATTATATGATTTTAACTTCTATAGTAACTATATTAATTAAGTAGTTCTAATTAGTTAACTTAATTACGTAAATATATTTTTAATTTAGTAACTAAATTACATAGCAATATTCTAATTAATACAATTGTGTATTTGACCTGAACTAAGAAACAATGTCTATTTAATTAAGTAATCATGTCATTTCAACCTAGTTATTTAAGTATTACATAATTTAGTACTTCTAATTAGTAATTAAGTAGTTCTAATTCACTAACTTAATTAAGTGAACCCTTTTTCATTTATCTTTAACTTAACTTAATTAACTATGCCCAATAAACTAAATCACATAACTTAGTAGTTCTAATTCATGATAAACTGACTTATAAGTCAATTAGGGAATCATGATAAACTAATTACACGTCTAGTTATCATGATACTAATTCAATTACATGTGAATCATAATTACTAATTGACTAAATTAGTCAATATCTATTATTTAACTAATTACACATTTATTTATCATGTAAATAAATTAATTACAAGAGAATCCTTGTTACTGATTGATTAAATTAATTAATCATGATTAACTTATTAGGTTGTAATTATCATGTAAGTGAATTTTTTACAAGACAGTCATTTTTTCTAATTGACTAAATTGGTAATCATGGTAACCAAATATACGCGTARTTATCATTTAATTACCAATTTCACTAAATTAATTACACGTTTAATAACTTAATGATTCTTAAGTATATTAATTGCAAGTCTAAGGAAAAATCAATTAATAAGGAGCAATTATACAGTTAGTTAATAAAGTCAAGTAAATCATTTTTAGTAAATTAAGTGTGTTTAAGGAAAGTCAATTAAATTAAGAATATTGATATGATGTGTTCGAAACATGTTACGTGTCAGAAAGGGAAAGAAGGGAGGGAAAGAGGAAATAAAGGGAGTGGAGCTTCTGTTTCCTCTTTCACTTTCGGTCTGATTTCATTCTTGAACAGCCATCAACAAAGCTTCTGTTTCCTTCTTGTCTTTCACGAAATTTGATTTCTCCTCCTTTTCTTTATTATTAGGAAACCTATTATAACATTCATAAGCATAATAATCAAAGTTATGATATCTAAAGCACTCGTTTACTTAAATTTGTTGTCATCTCGACCTTTGCCTTTGCCTTGAAATTGGTCATTATTGGCTTTGAAATTTCTGCTGCAAATTTCTATTTCTGCAATCTCCCCTTCCTCTTCGTTTGCTTCTACCATTTCCTCTGGAATTGTTGGGATGAATACTGGTAAAAGCTTTCAAAGCTTGTTCCTCTGTTGTTGATCTTCGTTTCATGATTTGTTCAAGGACCAAATAAGAGCTCTTCAATTCATTAAGAGATTGCACTTTTGGCTCTTCAATAAAGCAAACAGCATAGTAAAAATACAGCGTCTTAGAACACAGAACTTGTTCTACGATGTTAATACTTTCAATCGTTTCGCCAATGGTATTGAACTCATTTGCATCTCCGTAGTTAACCTAAAATAGCTAGTAACGGATTCACCATTCTTCATCTGCAAAATTTGGAACTCCATTCTCAAGTCTTGAAGATGTGCACGCTTCACTCTAGAAGAACCTTTTCATTGAATCTCAAGTATCTTTACAAAGAGAAGTTTTCAAGATACTTTCAGGATATTCGCTAGAATTCCCCCTGCTGGCGTCYCGTAAATTTCGGATTGAACAATTTGCCAATAATCGATTTTAAAAGGTTCTCCATGAGCATGCTTCTATGGTCATTGTGACCATTGAAGCAAGGATAGCTGCTTGCACAAAATCGAAATCGTTGGCTATAGTGTAGGATAGGTGAAAGACCTTGTGACTGCCGAACTTGTTTAATTTTCAAGGTCTCAAGACTTCCAAGATTTTGATACCACTGAGAAAGAGAAATAGAGATTATAATTGCAAAAGAAGACACAATAATTCAGGGAAGATAAAGAATTTCTCTATCCATCTCATCAACTAAGATGCCTCAAACCAAATAAGCAGAAATCCGAAGTTGCAAGGCTGGGGTCATAGTCATTAATTTGGTTAGATTAAAATAACGCAAAAGTGGTAGTTTAACTTTGTTAGGCTAAAATGTTCAAAAGCACCCTTTGATTTGGAATGTCGAAGACGACGATAGAGCAATAGGTGAATGCTTTATCATAGCTAATAATAGGAGAGGTGAAAATTCTTTTGTTTTAACTGCATTATGAGCTAAGAACCCCATTTCTTTGATCGTTTTCCATTCCATTGCCACTGTCGGTTTTTCTGGATAATTTGTTCTTCTCCTCCATCATTCTTTTTCTCTTTTGGTTTTTCAGAGAACCGATTTTAACTAACTATTGCCACTGTATTCTATTATGCAAGGCTGAAACTCGAAAGATATATTGCAAAATGTGTGCTTTTCTTCTGCATTTCTTGAATCAGTTTTCTACAGGTTATCCATTAGATCACTTTCTGGTGAAGTGTTCAGAAATACTGAGGTCTGCATCTCTACCTGAACACGGAGGTTCTTTTTCATGGAACTGTTTGATAAGATGACTGATGCACCACTAGACCCTACTCTTGGTTGGTTGAAGCAATTGGGAATGTAAGAGATGCAAACCCACCCATTTGTTTTCTTGCAGCAGTCGCACAATGCCGTAGTGGTCTGTCTTCACAAGTTTTCTTCCTTCTAGTGGTCGAATGATCGATCAGTCTTTAATCCTAGCAATCTTTATCTCATCACTTACAATTTGCACATTCTGATCCGTTTTATTAAGATTATATATTTACTCCAAATGTTGTAAAACTCTTTTTCATCGTGTACGTAAAAAATTTATAGTCTAATTCAGATTCGATTCGAATTATGTATGCAAAGTTTGTTTCCCACTTGGAAAGAACTTGACCCAAAACAGCAATCTTTATCTCATCACTTATAATTTGCACATTCTGATCCGTTTTATTAAGATTATATATTTACTCCAATTGTTGTAAAACTCTTTTTCATCGTGTACTTTAAAAATTTACAGTCTAATTCAAATTCGATTCGAATTATGTATACAAAGTTGTTTCTCACTTGGAAAGAACTTGACCCAAAACTACTTCAAGATACGACACAAGTATGGATTGAACGTAAACCTTAATTTGATTTAACAATTCGATTACCAATTAGCTCAAATTATTGGATTTGGAACCATTATCCATCCCTTATGTATATGCATATACCTTGGTAAGAAGCAATTAGATTTGAGAAAATTGACCGTAACTCTTCAATAGTAACCACCTTCTATTCTTGATATGAAGGACAACATGAGCAAATGAAAAATTTCCCAAGTTCCTAAATGAGAATACATCCATATTGTCTTGCAATTTCTCACCTCAAATTTTGAATTTGGATTAATTATAGTGTAAAATGTGTAACATATTCTAGCTCATTTATGATGATATTGGAAAAAAAGTAAATGTATCTCATAAATAAAATCATGAGTTTGATATTTAAATATATGCGGCTCAATTTTATTTCTACAGACACGTGGCTCTCAAACATGGCCTGAGTAAAGGGAAAGGGCCATGTGTGCTAGTTTTGGAGAGGAGATGGGGGTGAGGGACTTGGATTCCGATCTAAGTTTTCTGTTATTTTCAGAACAATCAAAGTATAATTATACATTTTAATCTCAATATAATATACTAAATTTTAAATTTTGCTCAATTTGACCATTTTTATGAAACTATACTTATCAAAAATGAGATTAAAGTGTTATACTAAACAATTTTTTCTTCAATTGAGAGATACTCGAATTTATATTTAAATTGTATCTGCGAAATAATTTGACTCTTATACAATAATCATGCACAAAACCTCGTTTTTTAATTTAGTCATTTTATTATCAACTATTCTAACCTACCAAACATAATATTTTATGTTTGTGAAATATGCTTTAAATCTTTATTTATTTTCAATTTAAAAAAATGAAACATAACGGTGGGAAAAAAGGTGAAGGAAAAATTCGAGCACGTAACCATCATCTCTTTCCARGAGTCCATGATGAATGATGTATATGGGAGACGGCGGGGCATGGCCATACCGTTGGAGAGGGGACGACTCATGTGACCAAACAGGCCCAAATAGCAGTTCAGTTGCCGTTAATGTTAGTTGCACTTTTGGGCAGTGCTACCAGCAAACTTTTGGGCAGTGCTACCAAGCAAAAACCAGATCGATGCTCTCTAAAAAACAAAAAAAGAAAATGGAGTAATGATCTAATAGACTAGTGTTAAAGATAGGAACGACGAAAATAATGAGGTAATTAGAATTGAAAATATATTAAAACTTATGTAACACACAAAAAAAAAAAATTAATTAATACTGAGATACGATTTCAGCAGAAATTGGGATGAACAGAAAATCTTTCATTTTTCGGTCGGGTTTTTGATTTTTTAATTATTTCTTTTTTAAATTTTTATGACGGCTCGTGAATTTTAATTTTAAGAATTTTTTTTCTTCCTGTTTGAAAGGATATAAGGATAGATGATTCTAATAGACTAGATGTTATAGATAGAAACGAGCATAATCAGTGTATATATATATTACATAGTATTATATACTATATATAATTATTTAACGTGAAAAACACCTGTATAAGAGGAAAAAAAATTCTCCTTATTTTCAGATTATTGATTAATTTGCGTATCTTTTTTTTTTTTATTTTTGAGATTCCAATCTGTTGATGGCTTAGTTATTAACAGTCGTATTCATAATTGCGCTTTCAGAAGTTGAAAAAAGTGATCAGCTATGATATTTTTTTCTTGTCATTCTTTGAGTATGAATTTTGAGAAAATTAAAAATGTAATTAGTTATTAATTTTTCGTATTAAGTAAACATAATTCAAAATTAAGTTAAATCATGAGTGCTGAAACAAGGAAAAATAAAACACTCGGGGTATCAATCTCAAAATGCTAGTCAAACCATTGAAAGCTCCCTCATTTTCACCTTAAATAGATTATTATTGTTATTACTTTTTGCTATAAAGAATTTTTATTATGATGTTTTAAATTTAAATAGCKTGTTAATTCTTTAAATTTAGTCGTGACAAATGTTATTCTCTTAAAATAACGCTTTTTTGAAAATTTAATGTATGAGATTAGATAGAAGATATGTTTACTTTTCCAAAGTGAACATTAATTTTAGTGATCATATTTAAAATAGAAATATAAATATTTAATTTGAGACAGATTCAATATAATGTTTTTCTTTTGTCCTAAGTTGAAGATTTTAATAAACCTTATATACGTTAGTCATTTCATATATGCGTGCGTGAAGGTGAAGTCTCGATCATGTGAYGATGTTCCTAACTAACTAAAACCCATGAGTTTATCTAACAAAAACCACATAAACATACCGCCTCAGCTCTATAAATAGGCACTGATCAGATAGCCATGCATTACAACAACAGACGAGAGAAAGAAAGAAACACACACACACACACACACAGAGTATATTGATTCAGCAATAGAAATGTTGCAGAAGAGGAGTTCATATAGCAGTTGTATTTTGGTTCTTCTTCTGATTCTTATCCGACAAGGATATGGAGCTCGAACTCCGGCAGCTATTGCAGGTCGTGATGGTTTTGTTCAGACGAGAGGAACTCATTTTGAGCTGAACGGGAGACCATTGTACCTCAATGGTTTCAATGCTTATTGGCTAATGTACATGGCTTCTGATCCATCTACGGTGACGAAGGTGACGACTACCTTCGAGCAAGCTTCGAGATATGGGATGAATGTGTGTAGAACTTGGGCTTTCAGTGATGGTGTAAGTTACAGACCCCTGCAACGATCTCCTGGTTCCTACAATGAGGACATGTTCAAGGTAAATTAATTACCCTTTCCTGTCCTACATTGCATGCATGCATTTCCTTAGCTGATTATAACCTTTCAAGATAAATTTGAGAGTGTAGAGCATGCCTYATAATCCTACTCAGGTTAAATCAGGAGAAGATTCGAATATGAATCCTTCGTATGGTTAACATGTTATTCAACCCGTCAATCTACGTCATGAGATTATTGCATGTATGCATTTACTCATACTAGAAACAAAGTAGTTTTTTTAGATCACCTTATATCATTATTTACTTGGTAAGATTAATCTGAACTCAATTCGAATTATATTCATATTATCGGACTCTAGCAAGTAGTTCTTAAAGATATTGTTTCTTTAACTGTGTTGCACTATTGTTTATATGTACCAGGGATTGGATTTTGTAGTTGCRGAAGCAAAAAAGAAAGGAATTTATCTGATACTTAGCTTGGTGAACAACTGGGACGATTTTGGAGGCAAAAGACAATATGTTCAGTGGGCGAGGGAGCAAGGCCAGTACATAAATAACGATGACGACTTCTTCACCAMCCCCSTTACTAAACAGTATTTCAAAGATCACATCAAGGTATATATATGAGTTTTTCTTCTATCTTGTCCATAAAATAGTTCTTTTAGCACTTACTAGCTTTGGAATCTTTAGGCTGTGCTCACAAGAGTCAATACGATTACTGGGGTAGCATATAAAGATGATCCTACCATATTTGCATGGGAGCTCATGAATGAACCTCGTTGCCAGTCTGACCTATCTGGAAAATCTATTCAGGTAATGTATAGGACTATAAACCATATGAACCAATCTGCTCTGATTTAGTCTCGTTTCAGACAACAATTTATATTATRAAAATTTACACGTAATTTTACAGGAATGGACTGCAGAAATGGCTGCCTATGTCAAGTCCATTGATGGTAATCATCTCCTTGAAGTTGGGCTTGAAGGGTTTTATGGGGAATCCATGCCTGAAAAGACAGTACACAACCCTGGTTATGAAGTTGGCACTGATTTCATCTCCAACAATCGTATTAAAGAAATTGATTTCGCCACTATTCATCTTTATCCCGACCAATGGTAATCTGATCATATGAAAACTCTGATCGAGTATTGATTTTTCATGCACATGACTGTACAAATAACCATTGTGAAATGACAGGAAACCTAATGCAGACGATGAGGGTCGAGCTCAATTCGTTGACGAATGGGTCCAAGCTCATATTGAAGATTCCCAGTCAGTGTTGGGGAAGCCATTAGTTCTATCGGAGTTCGGCAAGTCTTCAAGAACATCAGGGTACAATGTWGCTATGAGAGACTCATATTTTGGKGGTCTTTATGACACGCTCTATTCCTGTGCAAGAAATGGAGGAGCATGTGGTGGAGGGATCTTTTGGCAAGTAATGGCCCGAGGAATGGAAGGTTGGGCGGATGGTTATGAGGTATTGTTGGACCAGAGCCCATCAACTGCTGGAGTCATAGCCCAACAATCTTATCGTCTCTCCTCTCTGAGCTAACATCAGAGCACCCATGCAAATTGCATAGGGTAATTATTTGTAGCCAAAACAATATTTTCTTCTAATATTGAAGTTTGAAATAAGAAAGGCTCGAGGAAATGTAAGCTTGAAATTTCAATCTATGATTGTGAACCTATTTGGTCATGTTTTCTTGAAAATGAAACTTTTATTAAGCGAAATATATTAAAATAGTAAAACTATACATCATAAATCCATAAAAAATTAGAAATCAAATATGATGCATCGTTTTGATTAACAGCCCGTTTATTAATTGAACTAACTCAGAGCTCTTTAAATATGATACTACAAACAGAAATTTAACATGGAATCTCGCTTTAATTTAACAGTCTACTTACTAATTACTTAAAGTTATTGGGTTCAAGTTTCTTATTTATATTTGATATTTTAGTCAAGGTAAAAAATGTCAAGTAAAATATCATCTAATCTAATAACTTGAGGTAGTTGGTAAACAGACTACTTAACCAAAGCATATGTTTCGAGCTTGACCYTACTTGTGATATTATCTTGAAATAACTCTTAAGTTAGATATTTGACAAGTAAAAATCAAACTCTCCAAGAGCAATCCGGTCGAATTCGGATTAGGTGGAGATACTGAATCCAAAAGGGAAAAAAAACAAGAAATACTTGAAATAAGAAACCATAAAAATATGAAAGAGCCTTCTAGTTAAAGTAAAAATAAAAAATTGGAGGTGTGAAAATGAGGACTTACCATAACCTCATATCCAAAACTAGAATGAGTTAAAATCGGAGCCTTCTTTTTTCACCTCACCATTCTTGAGATTGAAAAATGCATTGGCCAAACTTTTAGATATATGCAAATTAATTCTTTCTTCTCTGTCTTCATTCATATTCTTCAAGGAAAAAGAAGCAATCTCAGAAAGGCTTCTGCCCTGTCTTTTTAGGGTGATTTTCAAGGTAATCCTGCAGATCCATTTTTTAATTTTTTTTAATAATATGATCTTGTCAATAATCTCATAATATCCAATTTGATTCAAGTGCTAATATTTATATTTGGGATGATCTTGTTTCAAAATATATTGAAAAACAAATTTTCTAACGTTCTTGAATAGTGATTGTAATACTTAAATTCTTACATTTTTTTTATGCTCATGTATCGTTTTTTCTCGTGACATGCTAAAAAATAAGAAAAGAAAGTACATGTACGAATGAAACAATTGAAATGCATTATCTTATTTTAAATTGGTTGAATTGAAATTGAAATTAGTCCACGAAAAAAGAAAAAGAAAAGGAAAGTTAGCTGATGAATCTGCATTCTTTTCCTTGTGGATGATGCATGATCTTATAGGATAAGATGGCTGAAGAACCAAGAATGGAGGAACAGAAGGAGAAGAAAAAAATTGCTTTACCGGGTTTATGTCTACACACTGTGAAGAACACAAGGAGGGTGACAGCCTCAACTCCATCATCACCAGTGGGCAGCACAATCAAAACACCAAAGCCTAATTGTCTGTGCTCACCAACGACCCATGTTGGTTCTTTCCGCTGCCGGTACCACCGGACCACCGGCTTGAACCGGAGTAGCATATCGGTGGGAGCCAAACTTTCAGAGCTCGGTAGCAAATCACCAGCGGTGGTTAGCACATTGCATGCTCAGTAGTCTTGTGTTCTCTTATCAATTGGGCAGATAGAGCTGCTGGTTCTTCATGTCTGCCTGGAGCTCAACAACTTGCATATTGTGTATTGTATGTTTGATCTTTTTGGGAAATTCTTTGGTTGGTCTCGTTTACAAACTTACTGGATTTGGTTACTAATTTTACCTTATGTAATTGTTGATTTGTGAAGGATTTCCATTTGATGGATCATTTTTCTTTCTAGATCTTTCATCTGAGCTATGTTTTCTGCTTCTGCATTATTGTTTTATAGCCACATTGTGCACTTCCAAACCTGTTCAGCTGAGCAGAATCCAAGTTAACAAATAAATTTACATAGTTTAATAATTGGAACAGCAGATTATTGCAGATTTAAGCTTCATAACCTGATTCTGCTGCCAAAGCAATTCTTGATTTGTACCTATAGTATGTCAGCTTATGAAACTGAAGAACAAATAGGCAAGATAAGAATGAACAGAAGATCATGAAGAATGGAACAAGCTGAAAATTTTTACTCAAATGCAGCCCTGTTCTTCTGCAAAACATGTATGCAGTTAAAAAAGTAACAGAGAACTGAAGCAAAATGAGGATTTTCTAGCTCACTCAGAATACAAGTCAGCTGCCTAAAGCTTCAGGCTTTTTTCATATATGTACAAYACAATCTTGGCCACAGAGGACCCGTCACCATGGAGGACGCAGAACACTGGTTAATTAACACAACGTATCAACTGTTTTCTACACAACTATGCTGTACAAAGGGAAGTTCCTTGATTGGCAGTCTCGAAACTGCTCACATTGGACAAGTATTTTCTTCGCCTTCTTGAGGTAGCATGTAGTTCCTGCAAAGAGGGCATGTAACATTCCAATACTTCAACCACTTCTCTAGGCAGATTTTGTGAAAAACATGTCCACAGGATAGGTGATTTATCTCTGCTTCTGGTTCAAATGCAGTTAGGCAAACTGGGCATTCATGAAGTTGGGGATTACAGCCATAGATTGAGTCATATCGAATTGCCGGTGTTCTGCTTCTGAATTCCTCCATATAGGACTCCGAAGGGCTACCACGGCATTCTATTGATTCCAAAGTATTATCGAGTGAATAGTCTTCCCAAGATGCAATGTGAATGCCGACAACATGAAGGATAGATCGAACTATTTCCTTCACAATTGAGATTGATATGGCTGTATTCACCAAAATTACACAGAGCACTCCTGCATCGGCCGGGCTTGAGTAAGGAGAGAGACCCATGGGCAAGGAAACTGCCAGATAGACACGAATGGTTTAACTTGAGCCGCGATAGGAGAAAGCTATACGATGTGTACAGACACTAGAAAATCTAAAGAAGATCAATAATAAGTTTTGGCATCTCTTAATCCAAAATGAATTCAGAACTGGAATGAACCAAGAAAATAAAAATAAATCAGCCCCTTGAAGTAAACATTTTCGGATCAGATTTTAAGATGGATTCCTCTAAAAAAGTAAACTGGTCTATAATCATTTTATTTAACACAAACAGGGCAAACAAGTTTGACAAAACGTCAGAACTATAACCTTAAGCAGAATACACAAGCCAGCGCACTTTATCTTTATCAAGATTCAATACAAACCATTTGAGCATTTCTTATACAAGTTGGCCAACTATGG
>MEJB01000095.1:106955-129526 GCA_001752375.1 Rhazya stricta
TGGACAAAAATGGATATGGACAGTAAGCCACCTCCTCTCGCTGAAGGAAAAAGTAATCAACAAGTTTCTGAAAGCTCATCTCAACCAATAAATTCAATGATAGTGATGCATTTTCTTAAGAATGTTGTTTATAGCTTTATACAAGTTTGTTGTTAAAACTCCAAGTTTGTAGCCCTCATCATGTAATAGAGCCCATTTGTYGAGAGAGATATTCATCAACTAGTCATATATTGCCTTATTTAAATTTTGTTTATCTTTTCCATGTAAATATAAAACTTCTGCATCTTCGGCATACTTTTCTACTGATACATCGGTTTCTTCAGTATATTATCCTTAAAAGTTCTATTGAAGTTCTGACAAATATGACAGAGACAGAATCTGTGGATAGCCTTCGGCTCTCATCAGTCTCGACTTGAACTAACTATACTCAAAATTCCCTGATGTCTATCTGAAATCAAACAGACAATTCTATCCCTAATCACATGAAACCGCAATAATTGCATTAAACCAACCCCAACTCTCCGTAGATTCTTTATCCATAATGACATAGGTTAGCGAAAAAATATGATTTGGCATCACATGAATTAGCAATCAATAGTATGCCATAGTATGCGTGCCTCAAGTCTATGCTCTCAATGGAGATTACTGACTTACAATAAGGAAATCATTGAATTTGTGGCCTAAATATCCAAAAGATGAATTTGAAGATTTTCAACTCCTCGATACTATCCCAGTAATACTTTCACTTAGTAGTTGTCCCTGAATTTGTGTCCAATAGGGCTTGAATATAGCAAAAAGAATTGGGAATGTAGATACCCAATTGCCAAATAATAACTATATACAGGCTTTTCTTGCATTCTATCCTTTTTTGTAATTGATTTGATAATCAAACATTTTCTACATCTCCTGYAGAGGATCATCACTAATCAGGTGARTGATTTGTCRCGCAATGTACCTATTGTCATAGAAGAGAATAAGGATAAACCATTTATGAAAACAATCATAAACAATGTACATATATAGTAATATTAATGAAGAACAACGTATGGAGAAGTAAGGTTGCTCTTAGAGTTGTCCTCAACTCGAACAAGATATATATGCTTCGGCTGTAATATAGTTATATTTCATCGCCCATGAATAGATCTCTATGTAGCCTAATATACCACAAACATGGATTTGTATCAATTTAAACTTTGACACTGTGTCATCCACTCCTTGCTTTTACTTCTTAACACCTTGAACTCATGGCCCATTCGGATGACCAACTTCTAATAGCCTCGATGACTTGTTTCTTGTCCTCAAATTTCCATGTGTAATCGAATATCAGGGATCAGAACTTAACCACATTTCAGGATGAGTTCCAGTACCATCAGCAAAATCATGTATTTATTCTCCCATACTCATATCCTAGAAAGCTTCAAGTGAAGTATAATATGAAATATTCACCTCGTTCTTTCCGCTCGATAGGCAATTCATCCATCTGAGATGTTTTCCCATGATCATCACAAACTCTAACCTCCATTGGATTCCTTGCATTAGCCAGTCTCACAACGCCTGTAATACGTTCCCTTGTAGAAATAGACGGGCCCAGTCAATAACCTTGATCACTMGGCCCCATGTTTTCGAAAACGAATTACTGCTGATCCATGAATAATGATCAGTAAAATATTGTGTTGGAACATCATTACCAGGCATATGTAGATGCCAATAACCTAAATGAATAGCATCCACTTCCGACACTTGAGGAAATATGAAGTCCGGCATTATTGGCTGCTGGTTCGTCAATAATGTTGTATATGCACCCATAGAAATTCCTAATAGCTCTGTATATACCGCAATACTCATTGATGGTTTGGGTTGCAGTATGGGCTGTGGCTCGGATTGTGTTTCATGTTCTTATTCCATAAATAATAACAAGTATTTGTATTTGATTGGATCGTGTTGTGTTGGGCACCTTTTATAATTGTTGTATATCCTCCACATATGCAATCGACTAGGATGTAAAATGAATTTCTTGGTTCCACAAAAAACAACACACAACACACGATCAACACGATTATCTRTMGGCATCAAAGTCTCGTAATTGACATATTTTTCTGCACAACTTTGTATAGGATACAGGCCGCTATGTAGTCCAACACTTTTGAACAGGTCTGGTAATGAAATGAGATCCTATTACATCATTTTTCATCTCATAATCCCAATGTAAACATATTCACACATAATCTCAAAACCTATTAATCAAAAAACATATTAAAATTACCAAATTGTCATAATGTATATCCCTAATTTCATAACATATAACCTTAATTTTCAAAATATATAACTCTAGTTTTCATAATATATCCCAATTGGGAATGTACAAGGATATGGTATCTCTTATGGATAATTATGAAGAATCTATTCATAAGTCTAACCCTAGCATGTTGCCTCCAGAACCCTTTCAATCATCCACTCTTACCAGCGAGCTTGATGCTGTAGCAACTAAGATTCAGAAAATCTATAAGAATATCGTACGAGAAATCTTGGTTGATTGCTGGTTTTGTGGGTTGTTGAAGAACTCCTGGTTGTTCTTGATCTCCAATTATTATTGAATGAAAAGCTTATTAATTTTGTCCTTTTGATTGTTAGTTTTTATATATGATGATATTTTAAACTTGTAAATTCAAACAATATAGTGATCAACAAAGAAAAAAAAAGGTGATGAAGCATAATTTTTCTGAATTATAGCTTAAGGGTATTGGTTTGCTGATGAGGTCCTCTTAAATGGTGCGTGCATGTTATACCAGATAATTCATTTTCTTAGAAGACACTTGGTTTTGGTATCTTTTGTGGTTTTATTGCACTATATTTAGAGCCGTCCCACCCAGCCCGTCTTAAAAAAGGAGTGGGTTGGGTTGGAAAAATCCCAACCCATTTAAAGTTGGTGAAGCCGCGGGTTGAGGTGGGGTTGGGGTCGCATCAGGCCAGCCTGCATATTGGTTAAAAAAAAATAATAAATAATATTCAAAAGTTCCTCCAATTCAATGCAAACCTATTCCCGTAAGTCCTTTGTAAAATCCATTACTCCAAATTCAGCAGCAGACTCAACACACGCCACACGTCCCGTTCCCTTCCCTCAAGCTCTCCGGCGCCGCCGTTCTTCCTTAACTCTCCAGCTGCCATTCCTTCGAGCTGCTTGTTGCTGCCTGTCCCGGCCCGTCTCTGGCTCAGCTCTTCCCTCTCTACCCTTCCTCTCTCAGCTCTCTTGTACTGTATCTTTAACTTGATTCCTTCCTGTATTTGTAAGTCAATTTCCTTCATCTCTTGCTATTTTGTTTTGATTTGACTGCTGGTTGTTGTTGTTTTGTGATTTTTATTAAGAAATCATTTCAAAAGGGCTTCTTGTTTTAAGAAACTACATAGCAGATTAGCAGTTCTAGGTTGGTCCGCCATCCGTTTGACAAAGTGTGTGAATGATGCAAATGAATGATTTAATCAGAAGGAAACAGAGATTAGGAGGAGGTGTTGGTGGTAGCTGGTAATGTGTAGAATAAACAGTGCCTGTTTCGTGTTGTGTTAGGCAAACAATTAGCTTCAAGAACTACTAAATGACATGTGGAACAACATTGTAGATTCATATCTCTTTCTCATAAGACAGCAGATAATACAGGGCAGATCCTGGAACCAAATTTCCACTTTTTAAAGACTGAGAAGATTAAGAATCTATATATAAACGGGTTTTTAGTACAATGTTATGGATTGTCCTTTAGGTCTTGTAGTTTTCTTGATTCTGCAGATCAGTAGTTTTCTGATCATATTGATTCTTGTCCAACTRCATGAATGGTCAACCGTTGTATAAGTCTAAAAAATCCAAAACCTTATCTAATACAGTTTAGACTAATCTTCAAAAAATATATTTATTTTAATATTGGTAAAATAATAAATTATTATAATATATGAACTAGCTAGTGATTGTTCTGCATGCAGGCCATTGTTTGATTCTGCAGATCAATAGTTTTCTGATCATATTGACTATTGTCCAACTACATGAATGGTTAACCACTTGTATAAGACTAAAAGGTCCAGAACCTTATCTAATATAGTTTATACAAATCTTTAGAGAATATATTTATATTAATATTGGTGAAATAATAAATTATTCTAATATATGAACTAGCAAGTGATTTTTCTTCATGCAGGCCATTGTTTGATTCTTTGCTGTGAGATTCCTAGTTATCGTTTGGAGAATAGTTTATATAGATTTAGATTGTCAATACTGAATGTTAGGTCAACGTGAGTTAAAGATATCAATTTTCCAGATTGGTTTCATGTGCTTGCATTCAAACATAAATAAATAGTAATAATACTAATGAAGTTGCCAACAAATCCACTACCTAGATGGCAGACGAATTAGAGATTCTAATTTACTAAAGAGATTCTAATAACCTTCTTTAGATTATCAAGAACTGTTACACTAGTGGAATTAGCAAAGATGAACTCTTAGCATATTCTTGGCAGTCACCCAAYYCAAGAACAAAAAAGAGGCTTGTCAAAAATCTAGAAGATGATCAAAGCCATTTAGAGATATGGGCTGCAATCTCAGATGACAAGCTGTCTTCTCAATTATGTTCTACTACCAAATACATCCAAAATTGTTACTATTGTTAATTGCTGAACAGGAGATTTCATGCTYTGTAAGTTTAGTAATTTGTAATGAGGTTTGAATAATATTTCCATTGAATTTGAAGTAGCAGTCTATATTCTTTTAGTTGCCAAATCTGTATCCTTGTTTTACTGCAATTGAGTTTTATATGCAGATAATGAAGATAATCCAAGTATTAAAACAACTGTCTCCGATCATGGTGAAATTAGAGGATATTGAAGAAGATAAAGGAGAAGATGGGAAAGGATTTCAAGTGAATGAATGATGTAGTATTATTGATAAATTTTAAAGAACATTGTTATAGACTTCATTACTTATTGATGGATCTTGTGATGAATGATATTTTCATAGACTTCATTAATTAGTATGGAATATGATGGATTATTATGACAATCATTTAAATGTTTAATTTTAGGGATTTTTTTTGAGATTTTATGGTTTTTTATTATTTTTTATTATTTATTTTAATTTTTGGTGGGTTGGCCCACCTAACCCATAACACGCCTTGGGTTGGGTTAGGGTTTTCCCAACCCACCAACCCAACGGGYCAGCCCGCCTAAAKGTGGGTTGGTGGTGGGCCAGCCTGCAGGCCGGTCGGTTGGCCCATCTGACAGCTTTACCTATATTCTCATTTTATTTTTCTATTTCGTTTAGCAGACATTGGGATTCTTGATAAATTAATAAATTAGGTAATACTGTTAGGATGGATGAGGGGTTACTCAGGTTTTCGAGTGTCTGCTTTAGTAGCAGCTCCAGTTGGGAAGGCCATTTCATTAGTTTTTGCTTTTCTTATCAGCCAAGAGGATTCAAAACAATGGTGAAGAGAAGGCTTAAGCTTTAAGTGAAGAAAAACAACAAAGAGGGTTGGAGTTTTTCTTTCTCAGATTTCTCAGTGTAACTGTCTACTTAAGTTAGCAAAGAGTTAAAAGTAAAGGAGGGCAGTTTCTGGAAAGCCTGTTCAAGAAGTTTAGTGAAGCAACAACTTGGAAGAACAGTCTYCCTTAATATAAATTATGATGAAACATTACTGCCTGAAAATCAGCATCATATTAATGTCACAGACTCTAGCCTTTTGCTTTGATAGTAGTATTAGAGGCTAAAGGCAAATGTTAGAACCTAATCTTCCTTTGAATAGACATTTTTCATTCTCAAGTTCACCTAATCTGGTACAATRCTGCTATTACCCTAAGAAGCATGGGCACTAATATGTGACACGGTTGCAATACGATACCAATAATCCAAGATGTGAAAATTTTTCAGGATATGTTCTTTCAAAAACATATTCTTCAAAATTACTGAAAGAAAATTAGAGTAGAAGGCTGCATTTCTATAAAAGAAGAAAGGAAGGAGAACTGTGAGAAAATTGCATTTCTCCTTTGGGGCAAGGGTAGAAGGATGGGAGCAAGGAAGAATTGTGAGGGAGGAAAATAGTAGTTGTTGTTGTTGAGAATTGACGTATTTATTCTTATATGTGATTTCCACTTTGATTCACCAGAATTTTAATATTATAGAAGACTTGCATCTTTAATTTTTTATATTTACAACCGCAACCTTGCATGTCTAAGTTGTGTCTGGACCTATTAATAAATATTAACCATCTAGAGTATCCAAAATAAAAGTTAAATAAAAATGATTGATATGCTTTTGGAGATTGTGGTAGGTATCCTAGGATTACTGGGATTTCGATTTGGAATAAGGATACAAAGCCTTCAGGGAWGTATCTGTTCTTTGAAGCTGTCAATAGGAAATTAGCTAGTCAGGTGTCTATATCCATACCATAGTGGAAACTAATTCTGAGCTCATTTTATGAAAAGGATCTGGCTTTTCCATCCTTATTGAGTGCTGCATTTAGTTGGGCTATGCCAACTGTTCCAATTCCTAGCAATTAGTAGAACGCTTAATTTTTCTGTTGTTTTTGCCCATTATTCTTATGATGTCTAGGAGAACACCTCAATTTGGTTTCTGTCCAAAATAAGCAGTTCTTTTAGTAGTATTACAAAGTATTTGGGATCAAGGGTATAAATACAAAGGAGTTTCTCTGGGTTTTGCCTTCCAATTCAAAGTGGCGACCAAATGTAGTATCAAATAGCATTATTCTTCTCTAGATTTTAGGATGCAAATCCAACTTCTTAAAGCACTTGAACTTGCAGAAACCAAAACAAATAAATAACTCAATAGTGTTTGAATTCCTTGCAGGTTAAAAGTTAATTAYCAACTACAGTTGGTTCTTTCTTTCCTTTTGTTATTTGTATTGTTGCTTGCCAGAATTTCTTTCTGCTTGTGGTTCATTTGTAACAACATGAATCTTTTTCCATGTGCTCATAACATGAAAGTACACCAAACGAGAAAGAAGTTAGGCTTTAGAGCTTACATACAATATATGATAAATAGAAACTTTTATATGATCATCTTGCTGCTATGGAAGTCTACATTTAAGGATTTATGGATTTAAGTGTTGAAGTTTCCACTTTACAGAGGATTTGCAGTGACTCTTCCATCCTACAACGTATTTTTACTGCAGAGAAGTATAAACTATTCTTCTTCCAGATGGGACTTGTTACATGGGCTTTCTCAGTGGTAGTTGTGAACAACTTGCTTTGGTTGATTCTTCTGCCACAACTAAATATCGATATTAGAAGATCATCACATCAAAAGTGGAAGAGAAAGAATATCACSTGGCTATATTGTTGGGTTAAGGACAAACTTAATAAAAAGTACATGCATATTGACAGTTGTTTCCATTCACACTGATGATATTTGTTTAGATTGTCTAGATTACTAARGACCTCACCAGAATTATTTCTTCAACTACAATTTGGAAAGTGAAAACATTAAATGCTTCCCCTACTGCAGCAATTCTTGGACATGTTTTTGAGAGAAATGTAATGGTTAAATTATCTGTAACAATGGCTCTACGCTATATATTCCATTTTGCGCCATTTGTTAGCTGTATATTTGTTGCATGTTTACCTACTACATCAAGTTTCCAACCCCCTGAAGCTTTTTGCTAAGAACAAGTCACAAATTTAAACGGTTACAATTGAAGATCATGATACACATGAGAATTCCATCTAGGTTCAATTTTCTTTTATTCACCATAAGATTTTCAGCATATCGTGTTGCCCGTTTTGCATTTTCCTTTGGGAACTATTTTTGAAAGCCATTATTTTGGGAATGGTTTACCGGTATTATAGACACATGTGTTTGTGTTATACTACTATGTGATAATAAGGACGTGTGGTTTTATTGTTATAAGATAGATATACATGTGATTCTTCTTTCTTACAATGAGCCCCAGCTGAAAAGTTGTTCTATCATGCAGCTGGTACTTAAAAGGTCGAAGCAATGTCATTTATGAAAGGTGATTTGCTTAGAAAGACAAGAAAGCTTGTGAAGGGCTTAGCAAAGGCTGAACCAMTTTGGCTTAAAGCTATGGAACAGTATGTGAATTGCTATTCTCATGATTATCTTCATGAAATTATAACTTGATATCTCCAGTGGAAAACATGATTCTCAACTGAAACCATTTATAGATTGATATAGAATATTTAATGTGTATGTGGAAAATATAATCCTGATGCAATCTAGACCTTTCAGTGTTGTRGGAAACTTGATTTTTGACACTATTCAACAAAGGACAGCTTGATGCATATCCAATTTTTATAAATGATAATACACATAATAATTTTTCTTCTTTAGAAATGTAAATATAGACAAGGTGTTAGTTGTGCCTTCAATGCTTATTGTCTGCGACTGATGTAATACATTCCAGGGCGCCACCGGTGACCTTTCCTCGTGCTGAGGGCAAGATCAAGCCAATATGTCTGCCTGAGGATGTCYACATACAAAAATTCTTGAAGAAGCATCCAGACTCTAAATATCAAGATCCAATCAAGTACTTCATCTTAACCTTTTATCTAATTCTTTATATACTTTGATATGCTCTATTAATGGAATTTCAGCAGAGTGCTATCTCGAAGAAGGAGAAGGAAAAAAAGAGAAGGTGGGGTGGAGGAAACGGAAATAAATATCTTCTTCTTTTTTCTTTTTTTAATTTTCTGTATTTGAATCTAGTTTTGGGGGCAAGAAGATTTGCTAGGTGACAAAAGGCAAAATACAAATTTAGCCTGACCAGTGGGATGGAGTAAATGCTATGAAAGTGTTTGCCCTCGCTCGATTTTGTTTTTGGTTGATTTTTGAGTTTTGGTTTGTCAAGATTTGTGTATAAGAAGTCTAGCACATAAGAGGGTTTTAGTTGCTTTTTTATTGTGGACTATTGCCGCCTTAATTTTTTTAGTATTAGTTTCTAGATTACAAATTTAATTGGTCCCTTTTGCAAATAACAGTGAAGAGTGAATTTTAGTACTTCTTAGAGAAAAATGTATGAAGGGAGAGAGAGAATATTGAAATATTAAACGATTGCAACTACTTGCGCTGGAAATGCCAGAAGGAGTTGAAATCCGAAAGAGAAGTTCTAAAGGATGATTGCTAATTGGATTTTGTGTAAGCTATTTGAATCTTTTAGTTTTATGATTTCTGATTATATTGCGAGTCTCCTGAGCGAAAATTTACTCTGACTGAAGTTTCACTTCTGCTGCTCAATGAAAATTCACTTTTTTTTTTTTTTTTCTCTGACAGGATTTCTGGGTTTGACCCTCCTCCAGCGCGTATTTTTGGCTTGCGAGTGTTGGACTTGAAACAACAGGGGCTTGATGAAGATGAAGCAATGGCTGTTGCTGATGTATGTATTCCTTTGGTTATCAACTTTCTTAGGGCTACATTCTTCTTGTTCCATATACAATCTCTTTTAAGGCCTTTTGTTTTTCTCCTATTGCCATGACATAACAATTAGTTCTTCTGCAGATGGAATATATGGCTGAGAAAAAGGCGAGAAAGGCAGCTTATAGGAAGCTGAAGCAAATTGCAAAGCTTCAAGGGAAAAAGCCACCTCCAAATCCATATCCTTCAGCTATCAAGGAWATTGAGGCTGAACAAAAGAAATATATCCATGAACGTTTCCATAATCGCGAAATACTTGAAATTGTGAAGAAAATGAAAGAGGAGAATGCTGCTCAGATGCAGGACCGGACAAGAGGGTTTGGTGGCTGGTGAAGCAGCATTGTGATCTCCAGTTTGCAAAATGAGCTCAGACCTTTCCTCTACTGTTATTGTTAGTTAATCTCTTTATCTCGAATTTGATGGTAAAAGGATTTCACCATTACATCACATTTAGTTTATAAAGGTATTCTTTTTACAAATATAATACATCTTTTAGTTGTATAATGCTTCTAGCTTTACCTACTTGAACAACGGCTGGAAAATAGTTACAATTGTTTAATTTTGAAATTGCTCTTTCTTCCTTAAATCTAGTAAAGATGTCATTTTAGTTTCAACCCAAAAAAAAAAGGAAAAAAAATTCAATATTGGTATTTTATGTGGCTAGGCCGGTAGGTACTCTAGTTATTGAAGTGCCATTGTAATTAATCACACTGTGATATGTAGAGGATTTACAGTGATAATTCATAGGGTCTATTTTTCTAAATTTAAAAACAGAAGCTTGTAGTTTTTTCTATTATAAAATATATATTAAGTCGTAAATATCGTGTTGGTAAAAGAAATTGTAAAGAAAAATAAGAGATCAAATATGTAATAAGTAAAAATAAGAATAATATTAGTTTGTTTCTATAAAATAACTGGAAAAAAAATATCTATAATATGTCGTGATTGTGTTTTTTACTGAAAAAATTAGGAAATAAATAAATTCATTTGCTAGAAAATGGATTATAATAGTAATCATTTCTTTTGGTTTTAGAACAATGGGAAATTTTGAAATCTTATCATAATCCATTTGTAAAATGACTTAGGGTAACTGATATTTGTAAAATAATCCAAGAGGTAATAATGAGATTATTAATTTATTTTGAAATAATAGAATAAAGCTATTATAACATATTAAACTTGCCTCGATTTTTTTTTTTTAAAATCTGATATTTTCCTTAATCTTTTTTGTGGGTTGAAAATGTTAAAAAAAAAAAAAAAAGAGCTAAAAATAGTGAAATGCACAAAAAATGCTCTTGTTGAGAGTCGAACTCAAGACCTCCCGCTTACTAAACGGGTGCTCTAACCAACTGAGCTACAAGAGCAGCTTGTGCTGACGTTTCTAAGATAATTCAGAATGGACACAACAATTTGGAAGGCCAATTACCACTTCCGATTTACGTTGGAGTCCCAGTATAGTACTTTGAAGGATAAATTTGTATTTCAAGTCAATTTCCTCTCTTTTTTTCGTCTTTGACTTTTTTATTTTCAAACAAAATGATTGCGAAGATAATCCTACTCTCTTAAAAGAGCAGTAAAAATGGCCTTCCAGATTATTTTGAAATTTTAGAAAAAGTTAACAAATATAAAAATTTAAAGACAAAAATGATRTTCCATAAGGTTTTTTAGAACCCAGAAGTTAATTACCCTAGAAAAATATACTTTATGGCATAATAGAGCCTTAGAACCAGAAATAACTCAACTTATTTTGAAATTATAATTTTAATCCGAACTCCAATGACTGGTCCAAGAACTATAAATAAGTAGATTTACATTGGAAATTAAAATCATAATTTTAATCTGAACTTAAATACAGATTGATGTCTTCCGAAAATACATATTTGATTATTGGACCGTAAGGAAAGAAATAAATCAAATTAATGACATGAATTAAGAAGAACAAGAAATGGAAGCATTTTCATTTAAAAAACACTTAGCATCCAAAACCAAACGTAATGGCCAGTAGGGGTGAACAAAAACCTTTTCCCGGTACATGTTCAGAAAACGAACAGAGTTTCCTGATCAAGTTCATGTTCTGTTCAGTTTCCTTCATAGACGCATAAAGATCATATACAAAATCTGTTGGTTATCATTTTCTGCATGGGTGATAACATGGAGCTGCCTGGTGACTAAGGGGTCTGCTTTTGCACTTCTCTCGGAGTTAGTTGCCAAAGCCCTGTTCTTGCATAGGTAGTAATAGATTCTTGATTCAACGGCTGAGGGAATGGTATGAGAATGATGCGAATCATCCATATAATGCACGCCAAGGCTCTTCAGCGACCCTAGACGACTTGATTGGATTCCATGCAATCCTCTCTTTTGAAAAGTTGAGAGATAAGTAGCTTGCCAAAAGCTCTCCAACCTCATTAATTACCTACGAAGAATGTAAAATATCTCAATCGAAAGCCATGGGATGAGGCRAGTAACAGTAATATGACTAACAACGGAACATAACAGGTACAGATTGACAGTTTCTGAAAGGCAAATCAAGAAAGAGAGGTTRAGCCCAGTTAGAAATGAGAACTTTTTCTAACATCAAGCATAGGTGAGAATGCATGCTGAAGTGTCTGAAATCAGGAATATAATTGGATGAAATAAGATATATTGCACCATCTATCTTAGTCTGCTAGAGCTCAAGCAGTAAGAGCTGGTTTTTGTGCAATTGAATTTTACTATTTGCAGCTGATTAAACTTACTGCCTGGCAAAAMTTAAGCCAACCAGCTCGGCCAGCTGCAATTAAGCATATTAATATAACTCAAAATAAAAGCAAAGTAATGTCAAGTAAAACTTCCTTTCAAGTTCAACTTTTACAATGACAGTAAGATTAACTTGTGCTTACCCAAAAATAGAAGAAAAATCATCTCAAAAAGGGAGTGGCCATCTTTGAATTCTTATGCTAATGATAGCTAAGGTACTCCACTAACCATCAAAAGGATGAGGAAGTGACCTTAGAGGCATACATATCTGGGAAGGAATGGAGCAGCCTTTGACGTGTATATGTTTTACCCAAGAACTCAAAATCTAAAAATACACATTTGAATAGCTTATGATCAACTTGTGCATGTTTTTGAAAGAGGATGCAAAAAGTACAAACGCTAAGAAAGAATTCTTCACAACATTGACAAGGAATTCTTTCTGATCTTCCTAAAGACATTACTTTAACTTCAAGAATTAGAACTAAAAATCTACATTGCCTAACAATTAACAAGCCTGACCAGTGTATGTTACTACACTGGGAAACATTAGAGAAAGAAAATTAACATGTCACTCTAAACTAAAGAAAATGTACCTCTAGGTCACTTTTCAAAGGCTCAAGAGATATATCTTGACTGCTTTGGCCAATTATCACAAATGCAGGCACCTTCAGGACATGTACAAATTGAAGAAAGCAGGCCAACTGCTCATGATAAATCTGCAAGGATGGTGGTGGCTTTTGCACTTTGRAGCCCAGTGCTTGCGTTGAATCAGTTGCAGAACCAAATTGCAGACCRTAAACAGAARCTTTGTGACTAGAAATCGCATTTTTATTCTCCRACTTCAGCTTAGATGCAGCTACAACAAAAGGAACTACAATCGTGGGAATTCCTGGTGAATTCTCTCCAACTAATGATGCCAGAACTTCGTTGATAGCGCACGCTAATATCGGAGGCTCCGAAGTTTCCATGAGCAATACAGACACCTGACAAATGCACCAAATGTTCCTTACTTTCAAAACTAATGCCCATTATCTTCTGAACAAATCAACTTTCAGAAAAAAAGAAAGGAAAACACATATCTCGTCTATCAACATTAACTTTGATAGCCTAAGTTTGCCGTACCTCAATTATCTATACTAATTTACAGAATAATAGGAACTTAAAAGCCCCCATCCCAAAGGAAAAAAACAAAACAAAACAAAAGCTCTAAAACAACATTATCAGCCAACATGAACGAAAGTATTACCCAAAGAAAAATTGTAAAATACCTCATATACTCCATTCTCATTGACAAAGTGACTGATAATTCCAGAAGCTTTATAATCTTTAACTCCATACTTCTCCAAAGACAGCACAAACGACTGTTCTCTGTAAACCAGAAAAGAAAAAGAAAAAAAAAATTCCAAAAGGAAACAGGAAAAAATCAGCAACAATTCCTTTCCATTTACTGAAAAAAACATCGATTTCAGTTTACTTACAATCTCTGAAGATTCGATTTGGGGTTCGWTTGAAGGGCACTGAAGATTGCATTGCCGAAGCCCTCAGCGTCACCAAATAGTAGAACCACTTTCTCTGCGACCTTCATTTTTTTTTGAAAAACTATAAATCGTAAGGTGGTTTGTGGCTACGCAGAGGCTCCAACCCAAAAGCCTCCTCTTTCTCCTTCCTATTCAAGGGACAGACTTTTTTATGCCAAAAGCCCCAAAATCGGGTATTTTCGTTGCATTCTCTTGCAACAAGAAAGAACGGTTAGTTCTTCCCTTTTCTCTGATAGTGAAAAGTATTTTTCAGCCGCTAGTTCACCGGAAGCTAGCTTGTCCTTCGTGTGCTACTGTCGGCTCTTCCCCCTTCCCCTTTACCCCTTCCCCTTTCCCCTTTACCCTTTTGTTTGTTGGTTGGGAAAATACATAAACGCCCTTGTCTTTGCTTGTTATTACGGGCTATATATTTATATGACTCTTGCAGCTCTTTTTATTATTCTTTTATCTTCTTTTCTTATTTCTTAATACAATTTMAAGAWGGGGTYTTCAGCTGTAATCAGTTTTTAAGTTCCAAGAGTTTTGCCAAAGGTCAGTGAAAATTTACTTCCTTGGGTGTAAGTTTTGAAATTTTTTTGCTTCAATTGTGTAGAGAAGTAGAACAAATTGCTAATGCAAAAATTTCGATTATTTTAATGTGTTTACTTGTTTTGAAGTTGAAAACAGAGCTAATATCGCTTCGCGTTTTGATGCTTCTGTTTGCATTCTCTTTGGTTGTTTAGCAACAATTGTCTTCTAGTTGGATTTATTTATCTTCTAAATCTTTTCTATAGGTATTATCTTTTGTTGATTTGTATTGGGATGATATTGGGAACGGTAAAGTTGCAAAGTTTCGTTTGGTATAGGATTTCTTAATTTATGCATATGTTCTTAATAAAAGTGTACATGATATACCAGTTGAAAATAAGAAACATAATTCATGTTAGAGGCAAGAAGAGAAAGGAAAGGAGTTTCTAGAAACATATGGTTAGGTTAAAAAATTATTGAACTTTCACAAAAGATATGYGGTACAAATTTTCTACGTGATTATGCAGAGGAATGGACCAGGAAGTAGCAACAATGGATATTGACATGAATACTCCAATTGCGGCTGCRTTGAAGCAGAGGAAGAAGAAGAAAAGGACAAAATTGCAAGAGCAAGCCGAGGAAACGCCTGATGGAGACACAGTTGATGTCGATGAAGGTAACCTTTCACCTAGAACTACTGTCTTGTTGTTCGATTGTTCAGTGGAGAATCACTTTAAAGCTGTGAATACCATCTCCAAGCTTTGTGGAGAACCGGAAACTCCCGATTTTGATCCTGCTGAAATTGATCGCCTTGCATCATCTATCACATTCTTAAGGTTAGAAATCTGAGTTTTCTATATATCTTGTTTTCGTGTCTAAATCTACCTGGTTCTCCGGGTCTGCTTCCTTTATATGCATTAGAGGGAAATAATTATTGAATTTCTGTTACCAGAAGTGTGGAAAAAAAGGAGAGAAATGAGTTAACAGTCGAGCTTTGAATGGATTTATTTTGCTAGGTGACTTTGAATGAAATTAGTTAATTAAAACTATATTGAGATACTACTTTAACAGTCCTGGTTAGCAGTTTTTTCTGTTTTTGTTTTAAAGCGGATCAATCGTAATTAATTTAAACTGAATGCAAAAATAGATGTTCAGTGAGGGGCTTATATAACCTCATTTAACTCATTGAATAGTTGCAGTTTGTTTCTATTAAGCCTTGCTCGCTATAACAATCTGAAGGCATGCATCTATGCATATTTCTATATGCATGGCTCCATGGATATTGGAGAGTACGAAACAGTCTCCAATTATGCAAGCCTATGCATATTTGCYCACTTAAATCTTGTTTTGTTTACTCATTATTGTATGTTAATACTAGTGAAAAGACCAGTACAACACATCAGGCTTTATTAATTGATCTAATTGGTATTTGCAGGGAATGGAGGCATTTCAAATATCCATCAAGGACGATAAGGTTTGCTTGCCAAAATGAGAATAAGGAGGAAAAAGATGTCATTGACCAGATAAGCTTACCTCAGTTTTCATCTGCTATTGTCCCAAAGGTACATTTTTTAATTTTATTTTAGTTCTTTGATTGTAGTTGTCATACCATTGATTAAACTGGAATTTTTTTTTTCTTTGGTTTTTTGATTGATAATAAAGATACAAAAGAATACAATGGAAGAAACGTCCTCAGAATCCTGGTAGGTTGCTAATCTTAAGTCTTCTTAGATTCATTTACTTTTTTTCCTGATTACAAGCCAAAAGTTCATTAGGAGCATCGAGCATGATACTAAACCTGAAATTAGTCCATAAACTATAATGGCCAATAACAAGCCARAATCATACCACGGTTAATTTTAATCARGGGGAACTTTTTCTTCTTTTATACTCTGCTTTTCAATGATAAAATTAAAATCATGAGATCTCTCCCTTATTCATTGTTTCTGGTTTAAAGCGAACAAGAACTCTAATTAGCTTGAGTAAGGTTTTAAAGTTCTGGTCCATAGCATGCTCTGGTTGCATTTCAGATGAAACCCTTTTAAACTATTCTTTCATTAGTATAATTCTGGAGAACTCATAATTTGATCTTTTGCAGCAACGACTATGTAATGTATGTTGGAGGTCCAGTATGGGCATTGGACTGGTGTCCTAAAGTGAACCTATTTTTGGACTCTGACATTAAAACTGAGGTACTTTTTACTTGCTTTTGTTGTTATTTTTTTTTTCTTTACCTTTTGTATCAGTTCTTCATGACTTCTCTTTTTTGGTTGGGGAGGGGAAGGCCAGGGAAGAAAACTGAATACCCGTCTTTAGGTTGTAGATTGATCTATAATTGGTATTGGATGATCTGGATAAGATTTTGCAAAGTCATGCTTTTGTTTGCCTTTCTTCATTTCCTTTTAATTCCAAGACCTTTGTCCTTTCCATCTGAAATTGGCTATTGTAATTGTTATGTAAATGAATCAAAACTATTTGTGCATTAAGAAAATTAATGGATGGTTGAGAGGAGATTTTTCTTCCCTCTTTCTAGTTATGAAARAAGTTGCCACCACTTGTTGTATCRGGTACATCCTGCTTAAAARCCTCATGAGGACCAAAGGAAAAAAGTTCAGCCTGCAAGAATTCAATGAACCMAGCTAGGGCTCAAGCAAGCTAAGCAGCTTGGTACTTGTTTCGGTTTGACTTGGCTTTTGCAAGTTTAAGTAGCTCAAATAGCAAGAAGATCCAAGTTCAAGCCAAGAGAATTTAAGTTCCATTACTCAAGAACTAAATCAAGCTTATCCAAGCATCAACTGTCGTGCTAGGATACCTTTTGTCTTTGTATCCACACTAAGTTATTTTTAATCTTATCTAAATGAATCAGATCGAGTCAAACTGATCTTCACATTCSATGTTACTACTGAAGATGAGTTTAAAWTCAACATATTGAGTTCAAATAAGTTCTAAACTTTAGCTAAAGCTTGAGTTATGAGTAGTTAGGTATTGGATTTCTTAATTCATGAATATGTTCTCAATTTCGTTGGATTTAGATATTCATTGATGGGTTTCTGATTAATAGGATTTGAACCTTTGGTTTCTAAGTGCTTAAAATCATGTTTGAACWTGGATTAGAGACTTTAAATTGTTGTAGGTTTAAGATCCAAACTGTCGAAATCTCAATAAGAGAAGGTCTTACTGAATTCCTACTTACAGCCTGATATAACTATATTAGTATATTGATTTTCCTGTCTATGTTGTACAGTTTGTTGCTGTTGCGGCGCATCCACYTGAATCATCATATCACAAAATGGGTGCAACACTTACTGGCAGAGGAATGATCCAGATATGGTGCCTACTAAACAGGAATACAAAAAAACATGAGTTCTCTCATATTCCAAAAAAACAAAAAAAAGCCTCTGGGAAATCTGAAACAGCAAAGGCAGAGTCTAACATACCAAAGAAACCACGAGGTAGACCAAGAAAATACCCTGTAAATGAGTCTGCAAATRTACAGCGGAAACCACGAGGGAGGCCGAGAAAACACCCGGTAGATGAACCTGCGAATACAGTAGATTCTATTAGTGAAGAAGTGCCTATTGCTATTCAATATCTTGAAGATTCACCTGCACAACTCCCCATAGACAACACCMGTGAGCATGTTTCCGAGAGAGACTCTGGATTGGAGCAGTACGTATCTGACAATAAAGAATCTGATGATAATTCAACTTCTTCAAAGCTCAGAAGATCTAAAGTCAACAGAGGGAAGAAAGTTCAGGTTCTTGAAAATGCCCTGCCTTTGCTTATGCAAAATGAGAACGGAAAATCTCCTTCGGTGAATTCTCAGTCGCCTACAAGCTCAGATCCTGACTTGATGAGGTCCAACGACCATGTTGTTCGTTCCTGTGATGCTAGTTCCACTAGGCATTTTGTTYCCAAGGATCTTTATTTGCCTAGAATGGTSTTATGCTTGGCTCACAATGGAAAAGTTGCCTGGGATCTCAAATGGCRTCCTTCTAATGTTTATGACAAACAAAGAATGGGTTATCTTGCTGTCTTGCTAGGAAATGGTGCTCTGGAAGTGTAAGATTTCTTTAACAACTCTCTTATTAATTTTCTTATATTGTTCAATTTTTAGCATTACTTATCTGAAGTTGTTTTACCCATGAAATACAATCTAAACTACTTAGATAGAAGATTGGGGAGGAAAAGAAGAAAAGGAAAATAGGATACTAATGGTTTGCAGTAAAGTGGATTTTCCTCTCTGTATTTTCTTCTAAAAATTAGATGTTACTTGGATTATAAATTAGTGATTTTCAAACTGGTACGGGTTCAAATTGGGAAATTGTTGATTTATGCCATTGTGATAAGTGTCCCTTTAACTTATTTTACTTATTTATGTCCCTTAACAATTTACGTGTATTTATTTCTATCCCACCACCGTGCTAGATGGTGGATTCTGGTGACCCATTGCACTTGACTCTCACGTGTATATAGTTGAAGGGTAAATCAATCATTATAAGTTGGTCTCCCCCAAAAAAGAAAATGARCGTCATCCACATAACCAAATCCGGCCCATACCCACCTAGTGGGAAATGATTTGTTTGTTATGCCAAGATGACACGGGTTTTCTTTTGGTCGAAACCGACCTAAAATGACTGATTCGCTCTTCAACTAATGGACATGAGGGAGTCACGTGCAATGGATCACCGGAATCGCCGTCTGATTCGCTCTTCAACTAATGGACATGAGGGAGTCACGTGCAATGGATCACCAGAATCGCCGTCTAACACAGTGGTGGAACAGAAATAAATGCACGTAAATTGTTAAGGGACATAAATAAATAAAATTAAAGTTAAGGGACATTTATCAAGAATTGGTATAGTTACAATGAATAAATCRCTAATTCGTAGTTACAGGTCTGATGGGAAAGAAGTTATGGTGGGGTATAAATCTTCTCCGCCAATTACCTTTACCTTTTTTCTGAATGTAATTCTTTTAGACCAACACCACATTTTGATGGACACCAGTGTAAGATTGTATACTTAAACACTGATTACAGGCAATCTAGATTCTATGTGCTGCTCCAAAATCAAGCTATTTATGCATGTAATTCTTATCTGCTTCCAACCTTGTAGCACCCTCTTCAATCATGTTGTACACTCTGTATGGAGGTATATCTTTATATTTGTGTTGCATGATATGTTTTGTATCTAATCGTTCATTTCAGTTGGGAGGTTCCTTTTCCTCGAACAGTTAAAGCTATTTATTCTCGCTGTCAAATGGAGGGCACTGATCCTCGCTTCATTAAAGTGGAACCAGTATTCAGATGTTCAGCACTGAAGTGCGGTGACCGGCAAAGGTAGTTTACTATTTGATATCCTAATTTTGTCGATACATTATCTAATGATACATGCAATTGAAGAGAACTATGCTTTTCTACTTCTGTGAAACCTTTTAAGTTATTGCTAGAATCATATTCCTGAAGAAGATCTTGATGATTACTGTAAAAAYAATACAATTCTTCATGTTGAGCCTCCACTGATAAATTATTTGGACAAATTGATCCCCGGATGGTAATCACAGTTAGGAATTTTATCTTTCGGTGTTTGAGAATTCTAATTTCTACTTCCAACAGAGATATAAATAAGGCACTCTCTAAACATATGCGGAATTTCTTTCTTTTTGTACATGTGTTTTATTTTCTCTTTTTTGGTGTTTAACTTATAATGATTTCGAAATGAATAATGCTCTTGCTGAATATTCTAGAATATTTTCATTGGGTATTTAAAGAATATATAGTAGCAGCTGGCATCTTTCCTGGATGCAATAATTGGAACTCTTACGTGCATAATAGTTTTAAGTACTTTGTTTGTCCTGGATTTGTATTTTTTCGAGTTTTATTTGTCATTAAGAGTGGACTCTTTGTATTTTGTAGTTTCTATACTTATATTGTGGCTAGTAGAATACTATTGGTTGATGGTTCTGTTGGACATGTTTCACGTTGTTGGGCAGGGACATAAACATGTGATGAATTTATTTTGTAATGAAACAAATCATAGCATTCTACCAAACCRCTAAGGAATCTTAGGCTGGTGCATTAATTTGGACTGGTTGTTTCACATTATAGAAGTCCTTCCTGCTATAGAAGCCCAAGCATATCGAACTTATGACTCTGTACATGTACCATGTTGGTACTGCAGTACCTAATGTTCTAAATTTGGGTTCCTGATTCTTCTTCGGATACATTAACATAATTGAGATTTAGAAGCAGTTTTAGCATTGATATAGTTTTTTTTGGGTCCTGACTTAGTTTTCACAATTTATGTTGAGCAGCATTCCTCTGACACTGGAGTGGTCACCGTCATCTCCACATGATATGATTCTTGCTGGATGTCATGATGGAGTGGTATTGCTTCTACTATCTAACTTTTTATTCTTCTCTTTCACTGTCAGTTTGATCTTAAGCTGAAAGAAGTGAAAAACATTCTGCTTCTGTGACCACCTCCTTCCTTCCAACTCAAAGTAGACCCATGAAACCATGACATGCAAGGATGGAAAAAAAAAAAAAAAAAAAAAAAAAAAAAAAAAAAAAAAAAAAAAAAAAAAAAAAAAAAATTGTGCTGCAAAAGACACTTCCTATTTTGAAACTTTTCCATTGCAGATTCTTTTTATTTTTCTTTACTTGGTTTAAGCGAATGAGTTATGTTGGTTTTATTAATTGAACTGAAACTATGAATTTGGTTTGCATGCAGGTTGCCTTGTGGAAGTTCTCTTCTACTGGTGCATCAGTAGGTATTCAGCTGTCACTTTTACAATTTTCTTAGCATTTCTATTGGTATTATTTTGAATAAAAGCTTATCATCTTTCYGTGAAATGGTGAGAAAGCCTTAACTATCAATTGATAATGCTCATTTTCTGTCTTAATCAGAAACAAGGCCTTTGCTTTGCTTCAGTGCCGACACAGTTCCTATTAGAGCACTTTCTTGGGCACCAGTTGAAAGGTTAGTCATGCTAAATAAATAAATTRGTATTGTCTTCAGTTTAGTTGTGATTTAAGATGTTAAAGAGTACCCCAGTCTGTGAGACTCTATTTACAGTTGTCACAAACTGAAAGCTGTATCTTTCATCTTTTTCTAATTTCATGAGAAGTAAAATATTTGCCGTTTAAGACACTTAGTTTCTTATCTATTCTAATATAACTGTACAACCTCCCAATTTCCCCAAACATTTTCATCAAAACAAAGACCTGTTCCCCCAGACTGAAAAAGGAAAAGGTAAGTGCCCCGATCAGCCAAAAGTGGCAGAGCCAGACAAGTTGGTTCTGTGCTGAACCCTGTACAGTGTATGCAGACTTCCTGTTGAGAGACCTGCTTGAAAGCATTCTGGGAGCTAATCAGTCTTAAGATAAATTTATATTTATAAGCATCAATTGATGGAAGTCCAAAAAATGATACTTAGTTGAATTGACCCCTTTATATCTTTAGTTTGCATGTGTATGTGTGTGTAAATGATAGAACTTCATTGAAAAAGAAATCAGTTTWCAACTGATACAGGAGCATGCCCCTCTGAAACAGGAAAATATCCTCAAGTAGACCATTATTAAAAAAAATTTATAACTACTGAAATGAAACTGATGAACATAAGAAATCTCCTGTAGAACATTACAGCTTAAAGACAATTACCAGTTGTTAGAAGTATGGAAATGTTTCTCCTACTATCCACAAGTTGCATCAATCAGAAATTATATTGGAGAAAACCACTTCAATTGGCCTCATTACTTTTTGAAATTCCTTTGTCTTCCCAAGTGATAGAGGTTGATTGAGAGGTTGACTAASCAATTTACGAAATAATTGTTTATGTACTTGCTCAGAAATGTTATACAACCCCTGGCCATCTCTGAATCTGGAGGAAAAATTCCAACATTTTTTTTTCCCCCTGATTATCACAGTATATCTCACAGGAAATGGTAAAAGGAAGAAAATATGAGTAACAKTTTCAATCTCCAATCTATGAAAAACACACTTATCATCATCAATTACATGCTATCTTTTCAATCTAAGTAGGCTATATGATCTGCCCAAGCAAGCAGTCTGTATGATAAATAGAACCAGGGAACRTATTTCTCAAACCATACCACTTCGGACCAGGGTTCCTCTTGATGTCTCCTCAAAAKTCAAAGCTTGTGATGCACTTTTCCGTGTACAGATTCCTGCTCAGAGAGCTGTCCACATCAGCCTGTCTTCATTTGTAGATGGATAGMAAACCACAAATTTGAATTTATCTCCAACATTGCAACATTTGCTCTTCTTTCTTAGGCTTGTTCCAAGTACCATTGCTTAATATATTAGCTAACAATGAAGTGTATGCTTTTCTTCCTTTAAGCC
>MEJB01000095.1:130336-176978 GCA_001752375.1 Rhazya stricta
TGCTGGTCACAAAGGGTTGAAGTTTTGGGACATACGGTATGAATATTTTTATGATTTCTATATATATTGATCTCATGTATCAGTTAATCACTGCCTTTCTGGGTTGGGTGGGGGTGAGTATGAAAATGGAGCTTTATCTTTCTCATGCGAGATTGTCTATATCAATGGGGGGAAAAAGAAAAAAGGAAAAGTCGCATGTCTGATGTTATTTTTAGGGTAGGCTATTCAAAACTGTTCAKCTTAAATTTGACTCTACATGGATTACWTTTTGAACTGAGAAACTGCCGTCAAGAAGAGCACAAGTTGATATTGCATGATATTTCTCAGACCAGATTGAAATTCTGTATAGTGGCACAATTTGCTTGACCAATTAATATCGGCCCATCTGCTTGATTGTTTCAACCTTGAGTGACCAAAAGTATTTGAATTTATGACTGCTTAGCTTTCTTCAAAATGCATCTACTACTTAGATGCTGCAATTAAGCTTGAATTAAAGATGAGAAGAAGCTTAGTTAGACACTTTGTGGCTATTCCAGTCCACCCTCAATCCTCCATATAGAAATTAAATAGATTTAAAACATGTTTCCTGGTTATAGAAAAGTGAATATAGATGTCCTAGATGGGGTCCCTGTAAAGGCRGGTATTCTGGATCAACAAATCCTGCAGCTATTCTTGCATGGAAAACTGAGGCCCATCTATTCCACATAGTTGTTTATCCAGATGCAAGTTCTGATAATGGCAGAATTTAAACCAACCCTTCTATAATTATGCCCTCTTCTCAGGATAGTCTATAAAATATGTTTGTTGTCCTGTTTTGGCCCCTAAGCTAATTCCTTTTTTGAATCTTCTTAGCCTTTCAACTATATTGCTCAGTAAAATTGGTCTACCACCACTCACCATGGTGGTTTTTGTTAAAKGAAGCATGTATAACCYACATGAACAAATTAGCAAGGGCAAATTTGTCGGWGAAAAAGGAATGTTTCTGCAAGAATTATGCCAGTCAGAAACAATTCAATTCAGATTGGATATTTTCTTGACCAATTTGCCTTGTTAATTTGGTYATATAGGGTGGCTGCACATTCTTCATTAGACTGAGACCACGGTGGTGAAGAGTGGTAGAACCCATTGGTTGAACGGAATAAGAAAAAAAAAATATATATATATATATTGGTTACCATATCAAAATGGGACTTAAAAACAGTTTAGGGACTCTTTGTGCCATTTGTTGGAAAGAAAAATGATGAAAGCAAATTGTCTTGAGCAAACAAGAAGGTCCCTTTCAAGATTTCTCATCTGATTTCCCCCGTCTGCTTTTAGGAAAAAAAGGTACAACCAATCTATTTTTTGGAAAACAGACTTGGTCATGGCTTTTCATTCCTAGACGAGTTAGACTTCTAAAAATTTGGACATCTGAGAAATGAACTTTCACTCTGTGCTTAAAAATAGCTATTTCTCCTCATTTATAATCTAGTGCACCATACACATATCCAAGTCTTTGAGGTTATAAAGCCATATCTGGGTGGGAAATGATGGAAGGTTGAAGCTGGCATAGTCAAATGATGGGGGAAAAAAGAAAAAGAGAAAAACCTTAGTTCGCCTGAATGAAGTGATCGGAATTGGGCTGTTCTTCTTTACCTAATCTTGCTCCTGAATGGTGATAGTGATGACTATTCATATGGCCATCTTCAAGATGGGTTTAAAAGTTAAAGAATCTAAATTTTACCATTTCCAATTTAAGGAGATCTAGCCCTAGTTAAAATTCTGGAATTTTTTATGACATTTTGACAAGATTTAGGATTGTTGAGGAGCTTGTAATACTTGAGATGTTGACAGGATGATGTTTGCTTAAGAATTARAGAGTATGGTGGTTACGCGATGGGGAAGGGKGTTATAGCTATGATGGATAAATTTCATTAGAGAACAATGTGATCCTGGTGTRTTGGCTCAGGATCTGAAATCTAGAGCTCAAAAGGAGTCCTCAGTTTAGTTATTGTCTAGAAGTGGAATCAGTTGAGGCAGCTTCTAATGGCTGTGTCGCAACTGGTTCCATAGAGTTTGGATGGATGAAAGAAAAGAAGAAAAAAGGGAAAACAAAAGGCAAAGAAGATGAAAAAAGAAAAGGGAATGAGGAAACTGAAACAAAATGTRGGGCTGCATCCATCTAATACTTGGTCATAAACAGAATTCTTTTTTCTCTGGGTTGACTTGAGGCCCATGGAGGCACGTCTATATTCCACAGGAACGATAAATTGGGTACCBAAAACATTATGTCGAAGTGGACGATCTAATTTTAATTCTATTAACTCAATTCTATAGAACTGAGCTCTTAGATTTTAGTTTTCTTGCAAAGGCCTAACATTTTGCTATTTGGAGACTTCTTTTCTTTTCCTTTTTAGTTTTCTTTTTTTCTTTTTCTTTTTCTCCTTCTTTTGTGTCTTTGTTAGACAATATGGAGGAGTAAATCTCGTAGCTTGACAATTACATGCATAGGTTTATTTCAGAATGGATGGGAGAGCTTTTAGAGGAATGAACTGTTAAATTAAAATTCAAGTGTGCTTCACTCTCTCTCTCTCTTCCCCCTYCCTTCGTGGTGCTTGTGCATATTTGTGTTATTGTTTTCTCTAGATACTTGAGATCGTCTAGAACTCCATGAATATATTTTAGATGGTACTGCATGGATTGAAGCTTTGACTTGTGTAAATGAACCCAGTGCAGAAAAGGAAAAAAAAAAAAAAAAAAAAGATAATGAGTTTTGAGTTTGCTGGTTTATGGAAGTTATTTTATTTCGAATATCTTTACTTTGAAACCTTACCTTTTAAGTTTCTAGTGGACTATGCAAATATTATCCTTATGTGCGARTCCTCAGGATGCTAGTGAAGTAAATGGTACATTTATCATCTSTTTAATGGATTTCCAAATGCCAAAGTGGCTRTAAACARGGATATTAAATGCTTAGTAACATTTGACTGCTGGAAAAGAAAAGGGGTCCTAGTTTATGTTTCCAAGTGATAGACTTAATAGGAATTCACATTCTCTTTTGTTCCTAACACATTAAGTTTACTGCTACTGATGTTCTTTGTGCCTTGCAGTGATCCATTCCATCCCTTGTGGGATTTTCCTCTTCAAAAGATTATATATAGTTTGAATTGGCTAACAGATCCAAGGTGCAAAGTTAGACTATCTTGTCAAAAGTTAGTTTCCTTATATATTTGAGTTATCTTACTCTGTAAGTACTTTTCTTTCTTTTAGTTGTGTTGTTGTTGCTGTTGATGATGGATCAATAAGGTTCCTGAGCTTGGTGACAACTTCAAATGATATACCTGTTACTGGAAAACCTTTTGCTGGATCRGCGCTAAAGGGATCCCACGTTTACTCTTGCTCTTCATTTCCCATATGGAGYATCCAAGCTTCAAGATTACCAGGTTATTTCTTTCTCTACAATCCCATTGCCATACTCCTTTAGTTCCAAAATAAGAATACCTTCTGACAGATTCACTGCTTAAAGGAGATAAGTCAGCATCACGGTGATTTTTATACCAAACAGGTGGGATCCAAAGTGAGGGAAACTGATGATGTGTTGCATACCATTAAGTTTCAGTTTAATACTACCTAAGAGGTCAAAAGTCGACTGCTATAACAATGAAGTCCATCACCAACTACGGCATAATACCATTTATACAATAGTARTTGAGAAAGTTTGGTTCTTACTGTGGTTACTTTATGCATAACTTTCAACTATTCCACCACACTGACAGTTTCTAACATGGAACCAGTATGCAATTCATGGGTGTAGGATTGAGTGTAAGCATATACAGGCAATAAACAAATTTACATGACAAAAATGTCCGTCAYAGAATGGRCCTTATATGCCCAATAAACCTATATAAAAATCATATCCGAGTTTGTACCATTCTTCTATATRTTATGAGTYGAAGCTGAAAGCAATTATGTCTTCTCATTATCAATCTATTACTATAATGTTAAATATATTTTAATTTTCTAGTTATGTTATAAAATTTGAAACATTTTATATTTAAAAGATTTTTAGATAATGCAATATAAAACATTATTCGAATCCGACCAGCATTGTTGCATTTTGAGATTTGCTGTAATATTTCTAATTTGTAATTCTCCTTAGCTCTATATCTGTATTTTACGACAAGATGCTAGGGGTTTGGAGGTTTCTTTACAATGACTTAAAAGAGGGGCATTCAACAAGGCCTTCTTTTTGCCCCCAGGTCTGAATTTCACTTGCTGAAACTCAATATTAGGGATAAATGAAACTTTGGAGTGGTAAAACTGGAAAGAGATATTTATCTCAGGAGAAATTTACAGAATGAAGAAGAGAAATAAGTTCTAGTTTTGTTAAAAGTCTTCACATCATAATGTAAAAATCGAGAAATCTTAACATCTCCTATTATAGCCAGCTCTTGTTTACCACCTCCTCTCTTCCTTCCCTTTGCTGTAATGACCATCTAAGTTACGGGAAATAGATATTTGACCAGACATAAACTTAGGTGAGACAACTGTCTCAACCTGCAGAAGACCAAGTTAAATCAGGGATATACCCRTGGAACAATGAGTTTTTTTTTTTTTGGGTTTTTGCCTCGCTTCTGTATTTACTGCTTTACCACCTCACCTTTGCCTCTTAATGTACTTGRATCTCCCATTTATTTCTCATTCGATCTTCACCTTAAAGCATTGATGCTCTTGATATTGGAACGATTGCTTTGCTGCTGTAGTCTAATTTTTTTGAGAATTGGATAGTGTTTTCTAGTGTCTTCCTTCCTCCCCCATCTTGCTGTCATGAGATTTCCTGCTTTGGATTAATTATCTGCTATTCAATATTACCAACATGCTGAACAGCANAGACTGTGCATTAAAAATATATACCTGTTTTTTATGAAAGAGTAAAACATGGGATAATTTCAAAGGTTTGAATCATGTCCTATCTAGACTTGTAAACCCCATTCTTCCCCCCCCCCCCTTTTTCCTATTTTTTGACATAGGCATTATCGCGTACTGCACTGCAGATGGTACTGCTCTTCATTTCCAGGTGTGTTTTGTTTCGAGTACCTTGAACTCATATAACACCTTTCTGATCTTTCATTGGTATTTGATCTGTTGTGTCAATGTGATCACTTGTAGTTGACCATCTTTAGTAGTTGAACTAAATCTCTTCTAGAAACCCATAAAAGTCTCTATAGTCAGATTTCGATGGTTTTGTAGGATGATTTGCTTTGATAATCTARTAACCATTTCCCATGTGATCAGCTGACTGCCAAAGCGGYGGAGAAAGATCCTACCCGCCACCGTGCCCCACACTTTCTATGTGGTTCGTTGAACGAGGAAGAATCAACACTCACAATGTTCACTYCATTACCTAATACCCCATTTGAAATGAAAAGATCATCAAATGAGTCACATGACACCCCAAGGTCAATTCGTGGGTTGGTCACCAGAACTGATCAGGAGAAGAGAACCAAGGAAAAAACGGCGCAAGATCAAAAGTCATCTGAACTTCCAGGTATTGATGTGAGAATATTTAAAAATGACAAAATCATAGCTTTAGCAGTTGATTTTTCTCGAACATGTGCATTTCTTTTATCAATATGCAGGATTATGTTGTGGTGACGAGCTAGGGATGGAAGGTGAATCTGATGACACTATGATAGCACAGAAGAGCAAACAGGCAACCAAACTAAAAAAAAGCAGCAAAAAGAAGACAAAAGCTGATGAACTGGCTCTTGYATGTTCAGATGGCAACTCAGTAAGCGTTCAGGGCGAAGGAGACGAAGTCGAGGAATTCCCCCCCAAGATTGTCGCAATGCATAGAGTAAGATGGAATATGAATCAAGGCAGTGAAAATTGGTTATGCTACGGAGGAGCTGCTGGAATTGTACGCTGTCAAGAAATCGATATRTGTGATTTGTGAATAATCTATGCAAAAAGATGTAAAGGCTGTGCAATAACTCTAAATTTGTTGCATAATTTATATGCAGTGTGTGATGTTCTATCTGTAGACATTACGATTTCTGGAGCATCTTCTGGTGGACACTTCATATCATTTCAAGGGCACTTTAAATGAACAAGCTTCTGAATATGGAAACCAAAAGATAAGGATTGTAACATAAAAATACGAAAACAGCACAGCAAAATTATGAATTCATTAAAGACACTAAGAGAGAGAGATTTCTATAGCTCCTTCAGGCTCAAACTCTTTATATTGATTCAGTGTTATAAAGACTGTGCATTAAAAATATATACCTGTTTTTTATGAAAGAGTAAAACATGGGATAATTTCAAAGGTTTGAATCATGTCCTATCTAGACTTGTAAGCCCCATTGAGTGAATAATTTCAACTTGATATATCCGACACTTCATCTTATAAGAACGGGTATATCTTCTCTGCTTCTAATTCTGCAGCTGATTTGCTTTTAATAGTAGATTCGCCATTTTTCAGATCTTCTGACATAGAGCTGTCTGACATTAAATGACTTATTAAAATCAGGTATCTTCTGCAATGAAGCGCTGATTCCAAATAAAGAACATTCTGGAATCAGAATGCCCAGGGAGACTTTCTCGATACATCTGAGAAATGCAGGTTGGGAGTTATAACTTTCACATAGAAGTGCCCTGGAATGTCGTTTGAAATGACATTTGCTTAAATGGGCATTGCAGTCCAGGAGAATATAATGAAGTTGCATCAGAGCGGCAGGATACAACACGATCCAATCCTGCTATTTGTACTGCAACTTCTAAGCCTTCAGACAAACGCTTCCAACCAAGAGAAAATAGCTTCTCAGGTGAATACGGACCTGATTATTTATCCTGCACTATACATAAGATCAGCTGAAATAAGCTGCAAGAAAGATGCAAATAAAATCCAATTAGAATAATGTAGAAACCTTCCGCAGAGGACTAGACTGCAACATGCATCTATTGTTTAACCTGGAAGAAATGACACTTCGTACTAACACACTTTGATGGGATTTTGGCAACTAAACTGAACAATTCAAAACCAGATTTTGGCCCAAAAAATGAAACTGTTTCAATCTTGACCTTGTCACCAGAAGTACTGGAATGTTTTCTCCTCACAAAGAACTCAATCTCCTTTTGTTTGGTAATTCCGCAAAGTTATCTCGTGTCATTGTTTGATAGATTTGGATAAGCAGACTCAAAGAGCTTTTAATGTCAACAGCTGCTATCTCAGGGTAAGCCTTAGTACATAATATTCCAATTTGAGAATTTCTTGCCTTAGAGCTAGAAAACAAGTGGCTAATACATAGCCTATCAAGGTCAATTCTGCAATTTTCGTATATCTTCAAACTTAAGAATCGCCACCATAAATTACCGACCCCAATTGAGGACATTCTGTTATCTCCAAGTACCAAAACCCCAAAGTTACAATGTTTTTCACAGTCCCAGAAATCTCTTTGTTGCTAAGAGACTAAAGAAATTTCACTTTTTCTTTTCCCCCCCCTTTTTGATGCTAAGCGAAGCGACAGCATCAATCTCAAGCATATAAAGCAAGTAACAATGGACTAAAGAACCTCGGACATTCGCTCTTTTCTTCTGGTACTCACTAGGGATTAGTTTACTTTTCACTGTCTGCTAAAAACCCACAGCATGTGAATCAGTTAGAAGACTTCATTCAGTTCACAATGTTCGCACTAATGGCTAATTAAGTGAATGCATTTGCCAAAAAGAAGCAACTTTGGAAGAAACGATCATTTTGTCCCATTCTATCCCTAGACTATTTTGTTTCAGACTGTTTCTTTAGTATTGGAACTAGGAAATAATTGGACAGGGACTACTAACAACCAATGTACTAATGGCACTGCTTATTTCAAAAACTTACAATACAATGACTTCAGCTTTAGGCGCCATTTGGTCTAGGAGGTGGAGGAGCAGGTAGTATCCCCCATCTCTGCCGGACGTCCTCCAAATCTTCATGAAAGTGGCGCTCATAATAAATGCACATTAGATCTGTGCATTGCATGCCAGCCTTGAGAGCCCATGGAAAGTAATGTTTGTAGAACAACYGCCTTTGCCTTTCACTAAATCTAGCAGAACCACCTACAACTGACATGAAACACATGGGAAGAAGCATCTGTTCAAATTCAATAACCTTGAGAGCTGATTCACCAATCAGATTGGTGGGGAGCCCAAATAGGGTGTGCCAAAAGTCGTGGACCTCACGGGCACGCATTGCAACATAAGCCAGCTCTTCTGTCTCCATAAAACGCACAGGCGGCCGATCATCTGGAGAGAAATTTCTAGATCCCATGAATCTTGCATATGCAGCACCAAATGTGTTATATGGYAGGTCCCATGCATGTCCAACTGCCGTAGATAGGACACGAGGACGCTCCACCAGTATAGCTCTGCCTTCCGAACTCCTCTTCATCCTTTCAAGCACCCTTTGAAAAGCAGGTCGTCCAGTTGTCTCCCCCAAAGCAGCTATGAGGTCTGCTCTTCTTGGATCCATCAGTGCCCCAACAGCAGAACCGAGTGCAACTGCAGCTCGCTGCCAGCCATTCAGCCGTACACGTGCACCTTCAAGCATTGCAAATTCTAATGCTGGTCTACGTACTGGCTAGCTTCAACCAACACAAAGACCAGTGAGATGAGTTCTCAGTAAAAAGAGAAAGATGAAATGCACAGCTGAACCTTCAAGAGAATGACAAGAAAAATCCATCGTAAGCCATAGCTAAAAGATGGAATCAAATAGAGAAATGATATGAGAAGGACAGGAGGGGAAAGATAACATTACTTTTTTAGGGAAAATAAGAACTTTTTTCCGGAAACATAAACTTCCATCAATTTGTTACTCTAAATCTTTATTTTGTAGTTTGAAAGAATTAACACTGAGATTTATGCTTATTTTACTTCAAATTTACGAACTGAAGTTTAATATCTAGTGGACAATTACAATTTCCTCTGCTATCCAAAATGTATCATTTAGTTGCTTAAACAAAATCCCTAATGCAGTTGAGCGCATACACTGGAAGACGATAAGCTTTTGAGTAAGTAAACAGCATAGTTTATCTATTAAAAGGAACAGCATCCTCACCATGAGTACAATCCACTAGAAATCTCAAAAAGGCTCCCACGAAGAAAACAAAGGTTGCTAATTTTCTTTCATTTTCCTGCCCTTTATTCATCACCTACCCTGCTTTTCTTGCAAACTCCCATGAGCTAAAAGCTTGGGGAGAAAATTCATTTCTTTAATAGTATGTTAAAGTTACTACTTGTCACGCCAAGCATCATATGATTGATATAAAAACTAAAATTTGACATTCAGACAATGTTATTACTTTTGAATAGGAGAGTGAGTAATAACATGCACATATGTATGAAACCTGATCTAAAAGTAATTTAATTGTCTATATGAGAAATTCTTAATTTCCCGGACATCAACCAGAATAGTACACTTATTCTTGATCATGTCGATTCCTACTCACCTGGCTTTCCTTGTGTAACTGCCTATGTTGCGCGGTGCATAAAGCTGCAAACTTGATTTTGAAACTTTGTTTCTATTTTCTTGAAGTTTTGATTTCCAGCAAATGAATAAAGCTGGTTTTGTGGCAGCTCTTTCTCTGGTTATTTCCGTATCACTGAGCTCTACACTCCTTATTTATCTTCATAAGTTCAATAGCCAGTATGATTTTTCTGTCTTCCAACGTTTATTTCAGAGAATACCTGAAAACATTTTCAATCTTATCTACCATACTGGAGTATTACCCAAAAAAGAAAAGTGATCAGGTTAAGTAAAACCTTACATTTTGGTCAGAGAGTAGAGGATGTAGCTATCAAAGTTGGTAAAACCACCCTACAGGAACTTATGAGAGAACTTAGTGAGGTTTTATGATTTTTGTTTTCATTCTTTTGCAGCCAAAATATCCTAACGTGAAGCATATAGACATTGAGTTTGCACAAACATATTGAAGACACTTATCTCAAAATTCTCAAAGAGAAAGGAAATGTTGCTATTTAGAAAGACTTAGTTAGAAGGGCATGCAAGTATTTTCATTTATTGCTAATTATGACGGTGCAGGTCTGTTGTTAAACTTCAGTGTTTCCTTCTATGCACATATATTGAATTATGAATCTAGGTACCAGTAGTAGTATGCTGGATTTGTATTTATTTCTTGACATAGTAGCTGTTGATAGGTTTAGCAGCCCAACTCTGACAAAAAGAAGTTTCTGAATCCTATCTGCATTAAGATTATACTTATCCAAATTTAAGGTAAAGAATATTTGTCCTTGCCTTTTATTTTTTGTCAAGACACTTTTCRTTCCAAATATCATTGGTAACTGAAGGTTTAAAGTTTCTAGTGCTTTAGTGCCTCAAGTTAAGCTTAAATAAATGCTTTTCAAAAGCACCATATAAGAATAATGTTGCATTGCCCAAAATAGATCAAGACAACTTGTTTCCATACACAAACACAAACATAAGTATATGATTTCGTGAAGCAGTAAGTCTGTCGGTAAATTCATAATCTTCTGTCCTGTACCATATCTTTGGAAGAAAATTTTCCAGCACAAAATCATTTACATACAAGAAAATTACAGGCAACAACAACAGGAAACACCTCCACGAGTAACAGACWTATTCAGAAAATGTGAGCTTTTAAATTGGAGAAATCAAACAAAGATGAGATACAAACGGCACAGAACCACACAAAAACAGAAGAGCAAGATAACAAATACCCCTAAATATGCACAATTGTCAAAGCTATAACATTTCAACAAGATTCCAATTTACCGAAACAAATCCCACAAAACAGATCATCACAAAAACATTAAACCAACCCAAAACAAAGAGAAATAAATGAAAGAAAAGAAACCCATTTCAGGAAGGAAAAAAAAAGTGTTCTAAATAAAATTCCAAGATAAATACTTTACCTATTTTGACAGTAAAGGAAGGGCAAAATCCAAGAGTTTCAAGAAGGTAGTACACAAAGTACACAAAGCCTTCTTTTTGCAGCTTTCTTACATCACCTGTAATAAAACAGAACCCCGATAACAGAAAAGATCGACCTATCCAGAATCCTTCTGTTCTGTGCGGTGTGCGTTTGTGTGTGAGTTTGGTTTTGAAAGCCTTTTGCTCCGTTTTGTTGGAAAGTCTGAGTTCTGACAAATGGATTATGACAAACAATAATAAAATCGATAGAAAGTGCAAGATAGAGAAAGGGMGAAAGAACAGGGAAAGTGTTAGTTACTCCGTAATTTGATGCAATTATGCAAACGATTTTTTAATTAGACGGGTTTTCTGAATATTCTTTTAAAGAACCTTTAATTCAAGCATAATCACTTTAATTTTTTTCTTTTGCTTCTCAATCATCCGGATACCCAAAGATTTATTTCTATAAATTATTTCGAATTTAGTTCAAAAGGATCCATAAAAAGAATAAAAATCTAAAGTTCATATCTTATTTAAGAAAAATATGCTTTATTCACTATTGTATATTTTTTTCACTTGAAAATATTTTTTAAATTAATAATAAATCTGAATAATGCATAATCGCATCTACCGAACCCAGCAAGTTACAAATTCTAGATGGATACCCACTAATGTATCTTGCCAGCTGGTAATCTTATATTTAGCATTTTACCATGTAGCTACGCAAATAAACGATGCATCTGACCTTAGATAAAGTTGGCTTGCCATTTCTTAGAAATGGATGACTGAAAACATATTTCCCCTTGCAATTGTAGAGGGGACAATGTCGTCTTACATAGATGAAGTTGGAAACGAGAGTATATCCTTTACCAACGGACTGATGTCTATGAGCTTATTCATCATCAGGAAAAAAAAAAAAAAAAAAAAAAGGGTACGATATCTCATTAAGTTACTTGGCTCCCAATGCATGTAGATAAAAATATCGAGGAGCCCTTACAGTCACGCATGGTAAGAGAGTCCAAATGAAACTAGTGTGAAGCATTGTGCAAATTGCAAGGAAAACCCAGAATGGCCTGGAAGTGGCGAGCATTGGAACATTCCTATGGGAATTGCTTGGAGAGGGCAATTGGCAGTGGGGAATAAGTTCCTCCAAACGTCAGAGAGAATCGAGGCATATGACACCGAGCTAGCCTCTTAGGAACATCCTATGCAGCGGAATAATGCGCAAATGTTCCTTAGACAACCCCAAATTTCACATTTTTTACGCAATTAAAACGCCAGCAAAAGACTGGACTCATTGAAGGAAAAAACCTATTAGAAGGATGCACTTCATACATATACTATACAACAATACAAGACGCTTGTTACACTCTTGAAACTCGAATAACTTGGGACACCTGCCTGCATAGCCGTATAATTCTTGTGTATCCAGCTCTAAGGCTTTTCAGTGCGTCCCTTATTTGATCTAAGAGTGGTGCAGTTGATAAACTGTTAGTCCCGTAAACCACTGTTAACTGTGAAGGAAGGATCTCTGACGGGTAGATACCTCTAAGAAAACCATAAGATAAGTCAGAAGATCGAGCTATAGCAAATAATTACCAGCAAATTTAAGTAACCATAGTGATGCAGGGATTTTAAAGATTTGCATATTGAAATTAATCCGTGGAGATGAGATAACCCTATCACGTTTATAATTTTGTGAGAGTAACTTGTCCCAGTTATAATCAAGCTCGTGCATTGTCCAATTGCCATTAAGCTTTCAGTAATAGAAGGTGAGAAAATTATGCCACAAATGTTGAAACCTCGTAACCATAACAATGTCTAGAAGACAGATTTTCGAGATGAACATTATAGTTAGGACCTTACCGTTTCAGACAGGATAGGTCAAGTGTCAGATTCACTTTCTGCCCACTATCAAAGCAGAAGAAACCAAGCTGCAGATCGAGCTGCCCCCCTGCAGGTGAACCATAAGTCAGTTTTACAGATGTTTTCCTGCCTATAAAAGCTTTAAATAAGCTCATCAGCAATGGATGAAACTTATTTGTCAAATATAAAACCAGTTACATGGATTATATTAGTGCACAAATTACACAACAAAAGATGTTATAAATTTTTAAGATATTAGAGGCTTCTTTACTGAAGAGCCTTAAAATTCTAGTAGTTCAAAATGTACTGGAACATGCATAACAAAGACAAGAAAAAAGGAAAAAAAAAAAAAAAATCAGTTTCATGAGCTGAGGTGTACATTAATCACAATATAAACTCCATTTGTAACCTGAATCCTTCAAAAGACAAGGCTAATATCACTACTAAAAGATATTGCAAATATCATTAAAAATGCCAAAACTAGTACCTAAAAGACATTGAAAGGTTGTATGAGTCAGATGCCGAAGCTCTATCCGTGCTAATTGTACCTCCTGAACCACATCTACCAAGTTACCAAGAAGTGAACTCGTTACCTACAAAAGAAGTCACAGGATCAGTACTGCACCACTGATAAATATACAGTTGTCATGTAGCCTTCAGACTCATCCTGAAAACATATTAATGCAACAAACTCTAAAATAATTATTAATTAATTAAAGTATATTCACTGGTTATGTGCATTCCACTCAGCTGACAAGTGACGGGATCTCAGCCAAAGAACCACTTATAGACATAAAATTGAGGTCTGATGGACCTTCTACTTTTTTTTCCACTTTTAGCGTTTCCATTTAATTAGCCAAAACCCTTCCAAGGTAGGATCAGATGGATTCAAATGAATTGCCTCTATTTCTGAAGTGCCAAAGTCTTCATAAATTTTTGAATTTTGTTTGTTCAAGAACCTAGAACTGCAAACAAAATAAGGTACTCAAATCTGGAAGAGATGTTTTAATTCATTCACATTATCTGTATTTGTTAAATTTAAATGATGGCACCACTAAACGTCCTGTTAGTTTACTATGTTATTTCTACTTCTTACAATGTCAGCGTCAATTATTTTACCTAACGGAAAGAGTCAATAACCAAAATACAGAGAGTGTTTCCAACAGAAAGGTACTTTTACTCCACTGGTCCTGGCTTTCCAATACCTTTCCTGGAAATTGCTCATACAGGGGGGGGGAAGGAAAGAAAAAAAATAACGCTCTCTCTCTCTCTCACAACCTGGAGAAAGAAAGTTAATGCAAGGAAAACATATCAACTTACTTGTATTTCTTGTGCTAAACTTCTTGAACCAGAATATGTCCTCGTTGTCTCAGTATTAAAGACAAATGAAAATGCTGCACAAGCATCCATATTTGGGAAACTCTATACACGGGAAAACAGAAAATTGATGAGGTCAACTGGAGAAGTAGAAAATGACCATGCTCCAGAAGCTGGAGAAAGTGGAGGAATTTGGTAAGTAGAAAATCACCTTCATAATATTTATATCTTCCAACTTATAGGTAATGACCATGCTAGAAGCTGGAGGAACGAGAACTTTCAGACTGTAATAATCAACAGATATGAAAATTCGTTAGATTAGAGCTTCCTGGGAATAGTTGAATATTCCAATCAGGAAATGATATTAATCTGTTTGCAATGAACCTTTGAATAACGAAATCAAGATAGTTGAGAACAATATTCCGGTAGCCAGTTTTACTCTTCACGTCATCAATTATCCATATCTGCAAAAAGCACGGAAAGGATATAAATCTTTGTAACACTAAGAATGACGTTCTACACCATTGTAGACAAAATTCTAAGGAAAAGTTGAAACCTGCGTATCTAGATGAATGAACTGACGACGTGATTTCTTCATCAAATGATTGGTAATTAAGGTAATACTGTTAGCACAGCTTGATTCTCCTTTAATCTTACAAGCAGTGGTAAGTGATTTGATCAAATTTGTAGTCTTCTTATCCAAAGCTTCTAAAGTCTGCTTCATTGCAATAACTTTGTCACAGACAACCTGGCATTGGACAATTATGTTTATCACTGCATATAAATAAGTAAATTCTTAAAGCAACAAGTACATTATGCTGCCCATTTTTCGAGCTAAGTTTCTGAACAAGAACAAAAACAACAAAGTGTGTCTGCGTGTTAGATCCATTAATATGGCAAAAAGGAGGTACATCCAAAACAAAAGACACCAATAAGATGATAGTATTATCCCAAGAATATAACCCTTAAGAGGCATGAAGAGAGGCAGAGAGAAAACGGCCAAGCACAAGCCACATACAACACCAAAGCAACAAGGCAACAAGCAACATATGAGAAATCAGTATCTAAGCTTCATCAGTTGGCAATATAGAACAAACACAACTGTAAAGTTTTACTCCTTTCTTTTCCCACGAACCACCACCCAAACTCCTCTAGGGAACTGTGTCATAAGATTTTTCTTTTTCTCTCTGCATTGCTCAAACAATCTTTAATAAGTAAATAGCTTTCGATTGTTAGCATTCTTGGAATAAATCTGGACTGTTTTCAATAACATGTTTCTTATCTTAGTTTAGATTTAGTTCATCTTTCCTAAGGTCTCCTTTTATGGAGACAATCAGTATGATACACTATTCCAAATATTGATTCTTATAAACGGATAACCAATATAATCCCCCATGTATGTAGCACAAGAATAATAATTATTAGAAATCTTTGTTGACCAATCTATACTCCTGCCCAATGTAAATTCCAATTCCACAGGAACACCAGAGGGTGCTAGGTCTCTATGTACATATGTTCCTACATCAAATATTATTCTTATTAGTTTCTTCAACATGAAACTTTTCTCCGCAATTTCATAAAATAATAAGAAATAGATTTCCAGAGCCTTCAATGCTAAATCAAATTTAGGGATACTTCCAGTAAATGAAAATGCAGATCAAATATGATCAAGTAAAAAAGAATTATGTTTATCAGTTGGAATAACTTATCCCGAACATAGAAATTTCAAACATTGAAGTCAAAGTCCATTGAGAAACCATAAAGGAAAACGCAAAATCTCCACAACTAACCTACAATCCTCACCTTAAAAAGATAGAAGCATATCAGATAAACTAAATGGGTACTGCACCAAGGACAACCAAAGCAACAGAAATATCTTTTGAAGTCATCAATAGCGAAATTATTAATTTCGCCCACTGTAACAAATACAGTGGAACCACAAATGAATTGCTAATCCTTTTTAGTTATCATTATGCCTCAACCTTCTGGTACTTTGCCTTTCCCAGATGCGAGATTTTAATGCAAAGAATTCAGCTCCAGACCTCAGACTATTAATTTTCATTATTATATGCACATATAATGGAAGAAGCTGATCAATAAGAGAACTTTTACTGAAATATGGAATATATTGGTGCTCTGATACCAACATCCTACTGGAAAAAGGAAGCAGCAGAAGAAACTTCACACTTTTCTAGATAGGGATATTATAAAAACCCATATAAGAAAAGAATTTCTGAGTTTGTCCCAATAGAGACATTCATAGCAATCCATCTAAGAAAATAACAGATTTAGTAGCTATAAACATCAGGTAAAGACATATATTGCAGATTGTACTGAAGCTAGACAAAAAGAAGTTTCAGGCAATAAAACTCATTAATAAAGGGAAAGAGAAAGTGATGGAGAAAAGGATTCCCAGCTTGCCAGAGAAAATCATTGACGCCAACCTATCTTAAAAAACAACATATTAGAAACCATTACATCAGGGAAARCRAATATTGCAGATTGTACTGAAGCYAAAAGAAACTTGTTCAYGACARYAAAACTTTCTTCTCGTASTACAGTGGAAAGGATGGTGAAGCTTTTATGCTYTGAATGKATTCAAGATTTGAGAATCCCGCAGSAGAAGTATAAAACTCAAGGAAMCATTCAACAATAGAAATATAAACCAAAATTYTGTCTGATTTTTCCCAAATAATTCAGCTCATTCCTATTWTATMWCTGAGTTCAAGGARGAAAMAGAAWGATTGGCAGGCAAATATGCAAGATCTAKTGGGGTGCGAAAAGAGTGCAAAACCAGCTTAATTTCAATATCTATACCTCCTTCCTATGCCTTGAGTTGAYTAAAGTTTGACGAGCAGCAGCATCAGCTTGGGCATCTCCCTTGCATCCATGCATAAATTTCATCTTCAATGTTTGAGATTCCTGAATCCCAGAGCTTAACAGCTGCACTTTTTCCTGCAGATTAAGTGAATTGGCTGGTAAAACATAAATAGCAAAAGAAGCACAAAACCAGATTAAAAGTTCGGCCATACTTGTAGTTTCTGATGCTTTACACGCAGCAGCTGTGACTTTGCCTTCTCATGAATGATTTGATGCAACAAAAATTTTGCTTCAATTACTCTGCATCAGTATGTATTCAGCACCAATATGAACAACATTACAAGCAATAAGAAACTTGATATGGAAGTAAGAAAAATAATTATAGTCTCTGTCAACAAAATGTAGAACTAGAGTTCACCTTTGCTTGCGGAGGTCATCAATAACAGATGTTTTCTGGAGAAAATCATGAATCAAATTCGTGTTAACAACAAAGTAACTAGTCTGAGATTCTTAAAGAGTATATGCAATCTACTGGGAAGTCTGCCTTTTATTGCCCTTGTTTAATTAGACATAGTCATAAGCTACCAGACCTGAGCAAAGATTTCACTATGTAGAATTCCATACGTTTTCGACCTCAGCAGGTTAAAAAGAATATGTTCAAGCGATTCAATCTGCATTGAAAAACGAATAATCAATACTCATACCTGGAAAAGTATTTGTAAACAAAAATACAAGTAGAGACACACCAGATTCGGCTTGAGCAAAGAAAAGAAAACCTCAYAGTTTTTACATTGTATCTTGARAGCAAGAAGGAATAGTACCARTGAACGAYTAAGCTTATCGATTGGAGGAGAAAGCAATTTTTCTGAATCCTTCAAGAATCTTGAATAGATCTGCAASGAAGAACTTCAGTATCAATTGTTYAAGTTCTTCAACCATTTAGGAGTTAGAGRAGTAAGCAAAAACTGRCCATCCAGTACTCTTGAYCAAGCACAATAGAAAAAGAATTGCATAAAAGCTTACATACGTCATTCCAATGCTTCAATTCATGTGTAATGGCAGAGGTCTCTGCACCATGTTCATGTGGACACCCTAGTTTTCTCATATCATGATTCCCAACTTTTTTAAGTTTTGGACTCCTCCGAAGTGCAGCATACACATTTGCACGGTTACTTTCCTCAAGTACAACTACTTCATTGCTTCTTTTACGAGAAAGAGAGCTCAATTTATTGGAGCTGGGAGATAGAACATCTTGCACATTACTGAGACTTATATCGTCATTACTTCTTTGGAAATCTTTCCTGGAGGGACTTTTTGTGACGTCACCGACAATATCCTGTGACAACCTTTTGAACATCAGAGCAACAAGAAAAGAAGCAATTGCTATTGAAAACAGCACTAGGAAGACACTATATCAGGGCAAGAAAGGGACAGGAGAGGGGCATTGCCTCATGTTTTCTTATTCGTCCTAGCAAAAACTACAAAAAAGATCTGCAACATCTGGATATTAAAAAAAAAAAAAAAAAAATACTAAGCCTCAATTTGATTGACCAAGATTCCACACTAAGAAAGTAATCTAATTCCCTCATTATTAAATCCAGCGTTTGGAGAATTACTTTGGAGTCTAGAAAGAAGTAGATTCTCAAAATTCCAGAAGAAAAACTGCAAAAATCCGGGAAAAAGAATACTAACAAGGAGGTAGTAAAATTCCGAATTACTTTCCTTAGGCATTTAAAAAAAAGAAATGCCTTATAAGTTTTAAGGACTTTTAAAAACCTTCCTTTTTTTTTCCCCTCCCCTCTTTCCTCTCGTTCTCCTCCTCCATGACTAAACTCTTCTCTACAAGACTCTACATCTTCTTCTCTACCACACCTCAAAAAAAAAAAACAAAAAAAAAAACTAAACTCTTTCCCAAAGATATCTTCTCCTTCGGATACATTATAAAGCACAAAATTATATGGATTTAGTTTCTTGAATATATGATTTATAATATAGTTGAAATTAAGATATAATTATATGAGATAGAATTTTGTTTTTATATTAATCATAATATTCTAAACTAAAAAAATTGTCTTCCTTTCCTAAAAGTTCATATTTTTTAAAAATAATTTCCTGATTGTCCTAGCAAAACTATGGATTTTGATTTAATATAAAATTAAATAGTTAGATTTATTTACTTAATGAAAATAAACCTACCTTTAATTCATCCTATCTTAATAATAACTTATTAACATTTAATATTTCAAATTATTATCTTCACTCATGAGACTAATTTAGACAATTGATATAAATATAAATTTCCTCTTTCCTTCAATTCATTCAATTGCCATTCAATTGCTTCCAAACATCAAGTGAATCTCTTAGTATTTTAATTCCTTGGATTTTGATTCCGAGGAATCATAATCCGATTATAACTTTGCTTTGTCATCAATCAAACGAGGCCTAAGTGGGATTAGGAAACAAAGAGAGCATGAATGAAAAGGGGGAAAAGAGAGAGAAAGAGAGAGAAAGAGAGAGAGTTCGCCAACCTTTTGGAGCATCAATTCCTTCAAACTCATGTCTACAGATGGAACAACACATTCTGATTCTCCCCCAGGATGATCACCTTCAGAGTTCGGGAGCGCCATGGCAGTTTGGGGACCCCAATCAAGTTTCTTTGCACAAATAAAATGGGATTCTTTCGCCTCTGTATGAGTTCTTAGTCTTTCAATAATGTCAAAAGTGCTTTGCTGATTATGATGATTAACTTCAATTAAGTTGGAATCGTGGAATCCAACAATACTTGAGTTTCGCTGTACTTTCCTTCCCAAAGAAAAAGAATCCAACTCATCAAGAGCTACAGTAGATATACTTGAATCAGTAATGCCTCCCTTTGAAGCTGATTCATGGCCTGGGAAGAATTTTCTAAGTCTCATATCTTGATCGTGCAGCATTAAATTATTAGACAGCTGGCCCTGAAGTTTTGGGGACATCCACTTCTCTCCCAACTCTTTATCTGGAGAAGGAACAAATTTGTCAGGAGTACTAACTATTTTCATCCCACCAACATGACCAGGAGCAATTTCAGGCAGTGAGGAATCAGTTTCAGTTTCAACCATAACCAGTTCTTGTTCTTGTGTACTCTTTGACCTGAAGAGTTCGTGCTTCATCTTCTTTAGAGACCATGTGAACTCAGAGGGTGAAGCAGCAGCTGCAGTAGATTCTTCAGGGTGGATCATATGTCCTCCATCCACTAGGTCCTCAATCTGGTTATGAGCAATGCTGGATGCATGCACAACTTCTTGCTTCTGAAAAGCATCCAAGGTTTGCCCCTCGGTACCTTTGGCAGGTGCATCCAGATGTTGAATCTGAAAATCATTAACTAATCTATCTGAAAAGTTACTGAAAGGAGAAAGATTTGAAAATTTCAATGCTCCAATASTTGAATTCTCAATTTTGGAAGTAAGGTAAGAAGAAAAAGGAGAAGCCKCAAGTAATTTTAGCTTTGAAATGCTTTTCTGAATTGATGATGCACTCCCATGAATCTTYACATTCTCATTGCMTYGAAGGGAACCTCTCTGTTCTTGAGGAGTCATCAAGGACATAWGATGGRCTGGAGAWGTACTGGTTGCAAGTATCTGGCTTCCTTTGGCAGGTGAGGAGGATCTTAGCTCCACCAATGGAGATTCWTGCTGGATATACTTGTCTCCTAGACCATGTTTATCTGGATTTGATGGAGTAGTTCTCATTTTACTTAAATGAATAGGAGACGAAATGTCAGAAGCAAGAGGTTCGGAYRTATTGGATGAAAAATCKCTGGCAGAATGACKGACAGGAGAAGTTGAAAAACCACCATTTGCCTCACCAAATCTGTTGTCTAAAGAAGAAACTGCCTTTCCATTGTGAACAATGTCCGTGAGACCACTGCCATTMTCGTTTGATGGAAATATMTTACTTTGCAAGTYTCTAGGAGACTTTGAAGCAACAGTATCATCAGAGGCAGAAGTCGCTAGCAATTTTTTGGTGCCTTCTGCCAAGAGCGCATCCAATCCAGGTGAAATTCTCCCATAGTCATATTTACTAGATTTCTCCCCAACAAGACTCATGTCACTGGAACCGCTGTTCTCTGCAGGGGAAGATATTCCTCTGCAGGGGGAAGATAATGGAGAATTGGCTTTTTTGGTACAGTCAATTCCATGGAACTTCCTGCCTTGTATGGGGTTGGAGTCCCTTCTCCTCAACAGGAAAGGCGAAAAACCTGTTGGGGTCTTTATCTTAATCAACTCCTGAATCTGACCTAGCAACGCTAATAATCGAAAATGCATGGAGAATGGCTGTCGAATCCTAGTACATCATTGATTGGTCCATTTGGAAGCTGCAAATCTGATAAACACCCCAGGCGCCTTATAAAACTGGCTTGAAACTGGACGCAAGAAAAACTGTCTTCTGTGTGTAACAAAAAATTACACAAAGCAGTTAAGAAACAATCAACATTGTGAAAATAATTAAGAAACGTTATATCAATCGGAAGCAGAATTATGAATCATTGTTGAATCAGAATATGACAGGGAAGTAGAACAGAACAGAATACAACCAGAAAGTCCTAGCATGTAAATCTCAAAAGAACTTCAAAAAATTTCTTCTGCCCTTATGCCACCAACCAAAACCTTAATGCCCGTGCCATAGGAAGAGAAGAATGAAGGTCCCTAGATGGCAACGGCTTTCGCCTGTTCATATCTTGATCAGGTGGCGCAGCCTAGAACCAAATAGCATCATAAGCTTCATAATGTTTCTTGTTGATTAGCAAACAAATACAATTAATTTCTGAAAGTGAAAGTTTATGTTTTTTACCAGGAATAATATTTCAGAGCCCTTAGCATGAAGTATCCAAATTATTCAACTGGCAAAGAACAGTTTCATTTTAGAAAAGTTAAAAGAATGCAGAACACCGCAAAAGCAGAACTAGAGAAATTTGTAACTAAGGATTATTTTGTCCACCACATATAAGTAGCAGATCAGTTTCTGAACATATCAAATTGAAAATTATTCACTCAATAGGTTTATACAAGTCCAGATGCAACTCGATTTTGGTACCWGTCCTTGTTATCGTCYCTTTTATCTGTATAGATTGCCTATAAAGTCCTTCAAGGAGTCTATACATAAAGAGTCAGATTACCAAAAATTAAATGAAATAATGCTGTTTTCCAGTTTACACAAAGCCATCTGAATACCTTGAAAAATGATTTCTCCTGACATCCACATGACAACATTGTGGTGCTACCTTGCCCTCTTGTACTGCTTAAATCAACCTTGGACCTCCAACCTTCATTWCCCTCCAGGTAAACTGTTTGTCCTCTTAGCCAAACCAATAGAYAAATGAAGCTTATTTCCTTAGAGGGAAACAAAAGCCTTCCACCTCCATAAACTAGTAAATTCACCTTTGACACCAAAATAGTATCCCAAATACATAAAAGCACTGCCAGACACTCTTTCTCTTTTCTCTCAACTGGATAATTGATACTAAATGCAGAGATAGTTTAAAACATTAATCTATATCAAGCTGCAAGTAAAAGGAATCAGAACTAGAATAATGCAAAACAGAAACCAATGCTCACTTAATTTCTAATCCATAAATCAACGTCAAATAAATCAATGCCCAAAATAAAAGTTTCTCCTTCTAATTTTTACCCGTGCAGAAAAAGAGATGCCTTCTCCAAATTCATATTATTTTGGTAAAAACAAAAAATTTGTACTCACACATGCTTCATGCTTGTCTGGCATAACTCCTCAAGATTCAAAACTAAACCGAATCTAAACCAAACTGGCCCAAACAAATACCCCAGCAACAAAAGTACTAAACAAAAAATGAGCAAAAATGCAAAAGATTAGTTACATAAGAACTTGCCATCGTTGGAGGTAGCAGAACCAAAAGTGCTTCCAGGAGAAGGTGATTCAGCAGGCCTCAGAAAGGAACGCCGCATAAGTGCCAGCTCTTCATCTTCACTGTCGCCATCTCCATGTTCTCTATCTTCCTCATCTCTTGACTCCAACAATTCACGAAACCCTAGGATATCACTTTTCTCTTCTCTTTCATTTGCACCATTACCATCCTCACTACCATTTGCAGCCGCTTCCCCTGCAGGCGTCTCATTGTCCTCGTCCCGGTCGAAAAAGTGGACAGAAGTCATCTCCGCAAAGCTCACTCTTCGGAGCCGTTTCTTCTGCAAAGCCATGGTGGTTCCTCCTTCTGAATTTCCCGTGGCTCCGCCATCSCCTCCGTCGGCGCTGGCGGTGGCAGGCTTCTCAGACATGGCTGGAATTCAAGTAAATCTTTCGGAATTTTTTGAAATTTTGGGAGATTTTAGTTGAAGAGCGGACTGAGGAGGGGAAAAGAGAAATGATTTTGTGCGGGAAAGTTTTGTGTGTTTTCAGGAAGGGATAAATTCTAATTTGACCCCTGAAATATCTAAAMATTKTCRAATAGAACCYAAAATAAACGTGSAAGTATAATTTGTGTTGGTATTAAGAAATATGCAAAGGAAAAATATAAAGACCCTAATAGGTGTAAACTTTTTTATTTTTCTAGAATTTGAGAAGTTGAAAATTTATGATAATCAGTAAAAATCACGTACATGAATCATATTTTTTCCTAAAAAGATGAATTTAAAATTTTAACTTAATTTCCTTTTTTATAATCTTATAATCTTATTAATATTTTATAATCTTATATTAAATTTAGTGACAAATATATATGATAATTCTTTTTGTGATATTAATAGCACAAAATGGTTAATCAACAAAAGTGGGTTTCCTTTTTGTACTCAATAGGACTAATAAGAAGAAAGAGTTATTGCATTTACTTCGTTTGCATAATTTAGTGATTTTATGCATATTTTTTTAAAGTTTTAATTGCATGTACTATTTAAAAATTGATAACATAAAATAATTTAAAAAATATATTTATTTAAAATATTAAAATTGAAAACACAAACTCCTTTCCAAATAAGGTTTTTCTTCATTTCCTATTAAGACTTGATATTTCAAATTTGGCACAATTATTCAAGAGAAAATATAACTCAAAGCTCTATTAACATAATRGACAAGTAAAATCGAGYACAAAATCTCTCTTTTTTTAATCTAATATTATATTTATTAAATTATAGGGTTCGAAATGAAGTGCTACAAATTACTGGGTACAAATAAAGTTATGTGAAGATCATTTTGGCAAAAGATGGCCAAACRGATCAAACGCCTTGGTGACCGTTGCCTGTTATCTCAACGACCCAATATTGGAAATTGACGCAAGGCAAACAAAAACAATAAGGCCCAACACAACAACGGCCTCCCTCTTCCAAAGCTCCCCTGGGAATCAGAATAGAAAAAAACAGTTGAAACTAAAAACCCTAAAACCTCCATTCTACTGACATCATTTTTTGTCTGGGTGTTGATTGATAGCTTGCAGTTGGTAAGCTTTCTGAGGTTAGTGAGTCTTCTGGGTTCTGCCTTCTGCATATTAATGAAAAGTTAATCTCTGAGCATATGTTTTTTTCACCTGTGTGTCTTGGTATTTAAATATTTGTTTTTGTAATCAATAGAGCATTAGTAATGGCTGAAGAACTAGTGAGGGGCACAAAGAAGAGAAAAGCAAGCTACAATAAAAGTAATTATAGAAATGCCGCAAAAAGAAATAAGAAATTAGAAAATGTTCATGCCGCAGAGAAGTTGGGGGTTAAGAAGAGGGATAGAAAAATGAAAAAGATGCTACAGAAGAAAGCAAGAGATTATAATTCAGATGATGATGGTGAAGATAATGGTAAGGAGTTAAAAGTAGTTAATAGTGAGAAAAGAGGTGGGTTTGTAGCAGAAGAATCTCCAGATAATGAGGAAAGCTGGCGAAGAGAATTTTGATGAGAGAAACAGGACTTCAGAGGATGAAGATGGTGAGTTTCTTCCTGGAATTATGAGATTTTCCGAGGGCTGTAAAGCATTCAGACTGGCATTCAGGAAGATTACAAAAAAGAGTGCTTTTACTGACGATGATATACTGGTGAGTTAGCTTACTTGACAAATTTCTGKCAAGTGGTCTATCTGATTAAGGGTAGTTAAATGTGCTTTTAGCTCTGTGCTGTCCTGGTGATGGGATATCATTTTTTGTATGACAAKCTTGGAGTCAATATTTGTTAGGGTCCTGTGCTATCAGCACRTARTAAGCTGGTTGTTGAGAAGCTTGCTGAAGAAGAGGCAGAGCGTAAGGTCAAGGGCAAAGCAAGGAGAAACACCTGGTATTCTGAGTTTGTTTTTGTTAATGCTCTTTCCTTCTCTTTTGTCTTTTTGTAGTTGGATTGAATGTGTAGATGACTCTGTTAAATTCAATCAAGCTTGGTTGAACTTTTCTGCCTGGACATTTTCTCATTGTCATTTATTTAAAAATTACTTCCCTTTTTTCTTTCTGCAAGTGGACGGTAACTTAATTTGTTTCTCCTTTGTTGCAAAGGCAGGAGAAAAGGGGCATGTGAAGCCTGCTAATTATTTGGATTCACATGAAAAGTCTCTTATAGGAATTGCAACAAGAGGAGGTACTATTTACACTATTATTTGAAGTTGAAATGGAGTAGAACTTTGCATTGACTGGAAGTTATTTGGTTGGCCATGTTTATCCTCCTGGTTCTTCAGTGGTCAAGTTATTCAATGTTGTAAGTTTCTTTACATTTACAACAGTAATCAGATTCATTTTCTGATGGAAAGATGATCCTGTCAATCCTTTTTTTTTTTTTTTTTTCCTTCTTTCTCTGATGCTAATTGCTGTTGTTTATTATAGACAACTTACTAATTCTAAACTTATTACTAATGTATAAAGGTCAATAAGGCACAACATGCTCAGAAAGGACTAAATCCCTCAAGATCAAAAGATGAAGAAGRTATGTGATAAGCATGAGGTTTAGCTGTTCAGAATAATTGATTTCTATTTTGAACTAATGTTAGTACTCTAGTTTGTAATTTTTCTCTTCTTTTGATTTCTCTTTCTCGTTATGTCTGTTATGCCTATACTTGGGGTATGTGCACCTTGTAAGGTTAATTCAATTCAGTGAGTTATACCACAAATTTATCCAACTGAGGGTTATTTATGTAAATATAACTCTATATTTCCAAAATGATCTGAACTTCAAGGACGGAGTATATTTTTAATGCTTACTTCCAAGTGCTCAAGTATCAGTCCCCCTTTTGGTCAGCTAACATTATCTGATGCTGTCACATGAAGTCTTGTCTTTATGGATTGCACAAATTGTGCAACTATTATAATATAGTTAGTTTTGGAGTTGTTGTGTTMACTTTTGTTATGCCATCGTTTTTCATCAGTAGAGCTTCAATATTCTTGACTATCTTGAGATTGCATTTGTTACTTCTGACATTGACTGTGCCATAATTAGTAGGATTAGAGACTAGTTGGTTAAGGTGGACAACATTTTATTAAATAACAAGTTAAAGAATACCAATAAAAATCAATGGATATTTTATGATGAAAATTCCATTTCACAAAAGCACGGAGGCCTTTGCTGTGTTGTAAGTAAATTTTCATGTAAAGGGCAAGTAATTTTTTGCCTTTTCACTATTGAACCTGCCTTGATTTCTTATCTGAAAATTATTTTCATTTTGAATATTTCAGGAGGATCTCTGTCTCTCTCTGTAGCATTCTGCATCTSCATAATATTATTTTTGTTTTATCTATGGGATTGCTTGGARACTTTATGAGAAGAAAACTTCGTTAGTTCTTTTGGTTCCTCCRTCCATGTTTGGTTWAGAAAGCTGTGCCCACATTTACRCATACTCTTTACTAACCTCCTCTCCTTGTCGGGCTGCTGGATACCCTTGGTAGATTGTAAAGTGGAATGTGGTCAGCAAGGACAATTCTATTTCTGCTTAGTTGGGAATGAAGCTATTGATCACTTATTCTCTCTATTTTGATTCTCTGGGAATATTTGGTGCAAAGTGTAGCAGTTACTTTCCCCTAGAACAATCTTTTACTTTGAAAATGAACAGGCACAGGATTGCTAAGAACTAATCCCCTTCTTATCTGTCTATTCAAGCTTGCTTTTTCTGCTGCCAATTTATCAGCTGTAGAGTGCTTGTAGTGAGAAAGTTTCAACCTTAATCAGCTGCAAGGTTTACAGATTGATAAGAGCATGTTTCAGGTTCTCTCACTTGTTGGTCAGATTTTCCTAGGACCTATAGGAACCAAAGTTAGTTGTYAGCTATGAGTTTCCCTTTACTACATTCCTTCTCTYGTGTKTRYGCGTGTTTTGGATGAATAGATGGTTTTTTGTTCCTYGTATATGAGCATATCTTAAAGGTATGCTTTTTTACCTGTCCGTGCATATTTCTAAAGCAATAAAAGTTTCTGAATAAAATATTGAAGATTAGAAAATGGTTTTCAGATCCTTAGACTTGTTGCTGCATTTCTACTGTTGAGTGAACTATCTGAAACTGATTTTAGAAGGATGTTACTTATGTGCATAACTGAACTGATAACCCTCACAACTTCGTGTTTCATGCATTATCTTTTTCTTTTCTTTTTGACTTGACATGGGATGGTTTTCTCTAGTTGTTCTGTTTTAATTTTCTCCCATAGCCTTGGGAAGGTGCTGGAAAATTCACCTTCTTTTATTGCAGCTCAACTGTCATAAATTTTTATTATGTTCAAATTCGTAAACTTTGTGAAGGTGTTCTCTTTCTTGGCCATTTAGGTTTTGTCTTTGTTTGCCTTTGCTAAGAAGGCTTCAGATCCCATATTGTGATCCTCTTAATTGGTTAATTTAATTGCGTTACCTATTTTTGCTTATAGATGAAACTGATTACACTAAATGATAAGTATTTTGATCCTGCCAGCAATAAGGAATCGAAGAAAAGAAGCCTTTTTCTCAGAGTTGGGCAAGACACCATCTCATACAGCTGGAACCACTACAAAGGTTGAATGGCTCTCTCTCTTTCTCTCTGTTGCTGTCAACCCAAGGGGAACATGTATCTTGGTGTACTTGTGTTTATATATTCGTCATAGCATTTCTCTTTATCCTTCTTCCTTCGACGTAATTCTAGTTAAGTTRTATGCAGTCCATCACTTCTTGTTCTATTTCCTGATATGGTTTTGGCTCCTCGCTCAAATGTATAAATTCTATCAATTATAATGCTACATGTAGGTGGACACATCCACTGGTCACGGGGAAGGGGATGGCCCAGCATGGGCTCCACTGCRCGATAATTACATGTTAACTAACTCCAAGTTGAAGGATTGGGACAAGATGCCTGTAAKAATCTATTAATCTTCTTCAGTTATGAGGTATCTAGATTGTTATATACCTGAACTTGGACAGGAAACAACTGAGGGAGATGATTTTGGGATGCTACCAGATACAAATTCTTCATCGGAGGATGATTAGTTACTAAATGTTGGAGAGGCCGCAGGCAATGCTCAATTCTGTAGGCAACTCAATCAGAACATCATGGGGGTAATCTGAGCACAATTTTGTGAAGGCCCTTGCAAGTAGTTAATAGCTCTTTATTTCTTGTTTACATTGCAAAAAGAGAAAGGGGTTTATTCTCCCATCTCCCGGGAAAAGGGGTTGGGTTGTTAACCTTGTGGAGTTATATGGTTCTAGCTGATACTCTAGCTTTTATTCTGAGCACCTTTGATGGAAAATACTTCTCTAACTTCAAATTACCAATCCCAAGTGACTTTGGAAGGGTATGTGGCAAACCAGTGGATCTGAAATCAACGCTCTATCTCCCTGTTCATGTCGAGATTTATAAGGGATCAAAAAACTCTTTTCGTATTGTTTTGTTTTATTCATCTAATATTTAAATTCGAATTTTAAGTGTTAATTTTAGTTTATTCATAGATCAATTCGATCTTTTTGATTAAGAAATATTCGCTTTATACTATTTTGATTAATAATTATTAACTATAATTGAGCACAGCCCTATTAGAATTTAACCTGGGAATACAGTATGCCAAACTCACAATAATTGTAATATAAAATAACTTAAATTAAATATCTGTCGACCTAATCAAATAAGTAAATGGTTCTTTTTGTTTTACATCGGTGCTGATTGGGCGAGGGTGGTTGTGCCAATGTTGTTTATATCTTTTCATGAGTGGGTTGGCATACGCATTCCAATAGAAGCATTGAGAAGGGTAAAATGGGAAATCCAAAGATAAGGAACCTAGACCAACTTTTGAAATAACATGTGGGGTTGAATCTCACATTGTCCCTATCACTTGTCCCTACAAGTGGGGTGAATTAAAGGTGCCTTATCTAAAAACAACAGTACACCAAATATTTGCCCAAAAAATCATTTTTTTTTAAATGATAATTCCTTCTTTCCCTTCCACGCTGCACGCGTTAAGTCCTTGCTGCATTTACTATTTACCCCTGTTTTCATTCCAAACGAGGTTCTAATCGGATCCAATTCCACCCCTAACTGATTTTTAGGAATAAAGTTACCATAAGAAACTCGTTTGAGTGGCCATTTTAGAAATACCCTCTAAACAAGTGGGTCCTTGAATCGATTATTATAAATTAAATAAATAGTAATTGAGGAAATAATTTTTTTTATAGGTCCCCTTCCTCATTTAGTCAAAAGAGGAAAAAGAGATAAATGAAATTTTTACATCAATATTATTTAGAGTATTAAGAGTATAGTATTATAATCGGTCTCGATCTTATACAGTATATATATTTAAGATTTATGTGTATGGAATAACTTGGAGAATTTGGTATATAGGTTAGGAATCCTAATCGTAGAAAGAAAATGACCAAAAAGGTACTTGAGTTCACTAAAATCTAATAGTACAACACGACATTTCCAAAATATGCAAATATCTTAAAAGAAGACAAGGGACCATTGGTGCAAAAGGAACTTCCCAAAATGTCACAATTTTATAGTATTTAGGGAAAAACTCATGAAGAAGTGGAGAACTTCAATTTGAAGACAGCATATAAAAGCAAAGCCAGATGCCTAATTCATATCCATATGCCCAATCCCAAAAGGGTTATCCATTCTTTTGAGGTATATGTGAATTTACATAAATGTCCTCTGAGATTTCGTTTATTATATTTTATACTTTAYTATTTCCTTTTTATTAGATTTTAATTTAACAATCTAATAAATTTTTCGTTTATCTTGATACTCTATCTTTATCACTATTACTATACTAACGAAACTAGGTGAAAGCGACATATATATATAAAACATAATGATCTATTTACCCTCAAAAGGCAGCTGAAAAAATAAATAGCTCATTGGACTAAGACTCAACAACTAATTCACTTTTAGATGCTTTGACTTATAGTAATTTAAATAAAGAAATGATATAGTAAAGCAAATTCCAATGTTTAGATGGCAAATTAGCAAAAGTGGGATAGAAAAGGAAATTTTCATTTATGAAAAACTTCAATAAATTGAATAACTTTGTCTATTCTTTTTCCCTTAGATGAGAAAATAAAAATAATAAAAAAAGAAGGTTTTGGACTTGAGATAAAGGCAACTTCTGTTTGGTACTTCCAATTAAGAAAGGACATTTATTCTTATCGCCGTCTGCAACCAATACAGGTGAAGATACCATTACCAGCTTTAAATTAAGTTAATAAAATACTCAATTCCTTTACCACGAACTATTATTTTGACAAGCCAAACATGGAACTATTAATCAATAAAATATTTTCTTCCAGCTGTTTGGATGTGTTGTTGTCATAATAATAAATGCATAGAAATATTTTGAAAGTTATAACAAGTCATTATTGTCAATATTATTTTCTCAATCTAAATTTGTTGTTGATATTTCTATTTTGAAATGTCTACTATAAATATTGATTTTTTATCTAAATTTTCACAAATTTTCTGGATGTCTAAAATGAATTTTGACTTTTTTAAAATAAACATGATTTCCATCATTTTCGTATTAAGCTCTGACGTGTGTATATATATATCTTTAACCGCCAACACATTTTATCTCTATTTTAAGAAAGAGTTAAAGATATACACGAATAGGTCAAAAATTTTTTAATACACTATAATATACTATCCGCTAGACRCAAACTTCAATGTGTATTTATTCTGAATCCCTCTAATTTCTTCTCATTTTTTATCTGTGTACAAATAAAATGTATTAGAAGATACGAAACCTACAAAACGAGTTTAGGATCTTCTAATAAATTTTATTGCTGTATGAGAAAAATATAAATCTATGAAACGTATTTTAATTGATACCATAGAAAAATATTTTAAAAGATTCAAAATGAAAATATAATATTATTAACATTATTACTTCCCCGTCTATAACCAAATGTCCTTATTCTCATTTGGGATGTTTTTAATGAGTGTAGATTTTCCTAAATAAACATACTTTCCATCTGGACTTACGTAACATTCTTGATTTGAAGGATATTAATAAGTTTTATAATTATTACTCCCTTTGTGTTCTTTATTTTCATTCTCTAAAATGTCTTGACGGTATTTATAAACTTCCACAATCGACCTTTTTAATTTAAAATATATGAGTTAACTAACACAAAGGCTACATCGATCATCGAACTAACTAATAATGGTAACATGGTAAGACCAAGATATTTTCTTGGATCTTTTTCTCAAATTCCAAAAAAAAGGGGGTTATTATATTGTATGTAGTGTAATGTATAGGTGGATAGACAAGTTTATAATATATATCTTTACTTTTACAGTTGTAAGAAATGTTATATACAGGTAAATAAACACCAAATGATTTGTTTCTATGCTTTACCAGGAAATAGAAATAGAGATAGAAAAGTTAGAAAAAAGGGCTTTATTATTATAGTAGTAAATAAATTCACAAGTTGAAAAGTGATTAACAAATATTTAGAGTTATTTTTTAGATATTATTTAAGAAACTTTACTTATCACGTCTAATAAAAACYCACATTTTATGTATTTTTAACTATTTTTAACACATGTTTTAGGATCTTCTATTTTCATATATTTATGACTCAAGCATATATCGAATATATTTGAAAATAAGTATAAACTCGAAAGATAAATTCTCCTACATAAATAGAGAATTCAAAAACCTACTGTCTCATTGTTGACTTCAAAACCACTTCTGCTCCATAAGTGAAATTTCCTAGAGTTCTTGCAGAGTTTTGGATTCATTCACTCAATACAATCAACAACAAAAGCAGAAGCRAACATAAGAACACAATATTTATTGCAGAAAAAAAATGGTGACCTTTTTGGCAGAAGGGGGCCCCAAAGAGGTGAAGGAAAAAGAGGGGGCCTAACTTTTCTTTTTCATTGAAAGGGACAGGGTCCCACCTCATACCCTCTTCCTATTCTTTCTTCCATTCTCTCTCCTGCACTTTTTATCAGTTTATTATTATTATAATTCAATTGTCAGAACTCAGACTTTCCAACAAAACAGAGCAAAAGACTTTCAAGGCCAAACTCACACACAAACACACACAGAAGGATTCTGGAAAGGTCGATCTTTTCTGTTAGTAGGGTTCTGTTGTGGTACTGGTGATGTAAGAAAGCTGCAAAAGGAAGGCTTTGTGTACTACCCTTTCTTGTACCCTTGGATTTTGCCCTTCCTTTACTGTTAAATCAGGTAAAAGTAGTTATCTTGGGATTTTATTTAAATTTTTTTAAATTTTTTTGAAATGGGATTTCTTCTTTTTAATTGATTTTTCTTGTTTTGGGTTGGTTTAATGTTTTTGTGATGATATGTTTGTGGGTTTTGTCTTGTAAAATGGAATTTTGTTGAAATTTTACAGCTTTAGATATATCTGTTATCTTCCTCTCCTGTTTTTGTGTGGTTCTGTGCCGTTTGTTGCTCATCTTTATTTGATTTCTCCAATTTACGGCCCGAATTTTGTCAATATATCTGTTATTTGTAAAGGGGTTTTCCTGTTGCTCTTGCCTGTGATTTTAGTCTACGTAAATGACTTTGTACCGGAAAATTGATGCAGTAAGTTTTTCATTTTCATTTTGTTGTTCCCTGAAAAGTTTTTACTCTCTTATCTGCATGCTCAGATGATTGAGAACAAATTGGATGTAGTTCTTTGAAATTCTTCACTTTAGTTTTGATTCTCGATTCTCAATCTCTTGGAGCACTTCCCTGCTCCCTTTTTTCAGTTCACGTGTTATTCCTTTGGCATCTATCGCTCTTGTCCCACTCAATTTCTTCATGTTTCTAGTACTACGCATACATAAGCTAAAACTTTAATTTTTTTGGTCAAGATCTGCGTTTGAATTGTTCAGTTTMGTTGCCAAAACACCATGAAAGTATATWGKTAAAAAGAGTTATTTCTTCTAGGTTAACCCTTTTTATCATCAATTTCAACAATAAAGATGGATGTGTAGTCCTTTGCTCAAGGCTTCTACATTTTGCTGATTAGATTTTATTTGCATCTTTCTTGCAGGTTATTTCAGCTTATCTTGACGATAGTGCAGATCAGTCCATATTCATCTGAGGAGCTATTTTCTTTTGGTTGGAAGTGTTGGTTTGAAGGCTTAGAAATTGCATTTCAAGTACCAATATTGGATTGAGAAGAATAATTAGCTAAACTATGGGTTATAWATGTGATTTTTGTGGGGACCAAAAGTCTGTTGTATACTGCCGTTCTGATGCAGCTTCATTATGTTTGTCCTGCGATCGCAATGTCCATTCAGCAAATGCCCTTTCACGTCGTCATTCCAGGACACTTTTATGCGAAAGGTGTAATTCACATCCTGCATTGGTCAGATGTATTGAGGAGRAAGTCTCTCTTTGTCCAAATTGTGATTGGATAGGGCATTCTGGCTCCAGCACAGTTTCCACACATAAGAGACAAGCTGTTAATTGTTATTCTGGCTGCCCTTCATCTGCTGAACTTTCAACAATTTGGCCATTTTTCCAGGAAGTTTCTGCAGTGGGAGATGCTGCTTGTGAACAGGTAATCGGTTTGATGACCATCAGTGAGGGTCCTTCAGATGGCCAAGGTGCTCAAGGAAAGGATAATATACAAGATGCATCTGGGGCAGTTGAAGTGGCTAACTTTCGTAATGTAGATAAATCAACAATCTGGATGGGATCATCAGGGATTCCTCATGACATCAAGCTACAGAACGTAGAACAGCCTGCTGGACCGACATTTTCAGCACCACCCAAGGTAACTTTGAATCTTTAGGAAATGAGATAGAACTATGAAGTCTTGATATCTTTTGAATTTGCTACATGTAATTTTGGGGTCTGAGGTATGATGGTGTTTCTGTATTTTGAATTCATGTGTTTGAGACCACCCAAGTAAAAGTTCCTTTCAGTCTTGGCTGCTGCTCTTATTCCCCGTACCAAGTCTCCTGGACTATGTAGGCCTTCAAGAGTCTGAATATCCTCTTAGTTATAAGGAAATAGTACCCTTTGATTTCTCCCAAGACTTACAGTTTCGTATAAGTTACCCCTCAAAATGATGCTCATAGAATTCTGTCTGTTGAAATTATGGCTAAGCATATTTCTTTTACGGTTTGATATATGCTTAAAAGTGTTTTTCTTCTTATGAATGTGCGGCAAATTTTTCCTTCCATTGTACCATCRGGGGTTGCAGAAGAAGATCCTTTCTCCTTTCTTAATTGCATGTGTCCCTACTAATATGTTCTCAGTATTCCACTCATTGTTTCACACTTGGATCATGAAAGTTATCTTGGCACCTCAGTTTTCATATCTTAACTTCCTGAGTGACGTGTTTGATCTTTTTGCTGGCTCATTGGAAGCACAGACTCGAATTATAGTTGAACCTGCAATGGATACTGCAGATATTTAAGAAACAAATAAGAAGGGGAAAACAAGAAAATACACCAATAAAGCTAGGGATGGCAACAGATTGACATAAAAAGACGAAGGAGGGAAAGAAGGGAAGAATAAAATGAATTTCATAAGGTTGCTGATGACAATTCTTACCAAATGATAATATTCTGGCCTAGCAATTGAATAATTCTCCTGAATGCAATGAAAGAACATCTCTACTTGATTCTGTCATGTACAAAAAAAGAAGCTGGATCATACTCTCATAGAAAGTGAACATATTAATTTTCAGTTTTCATTTTCCACGGAACTCCAGGGAGTGTTCGAGGCCATTAATGAAATTATCAATATTTGGTTCATTTTCCAACAAAATACAAGGAAATTTTTGAAAACATTTTGAGTTTGTTGATCCTTATCATTTTTCTCTCCTCTGTTTCTTGAGAACTACTGAAACTTACATTATGTTGTTAAGGTGCAGGTTTGCTATTCTGGAACCAAAGGGCCTACTTTAAGTGAAGAAGATACTTTTTATGAGAACTTCATTATGGATGAAGTCGACTTAAGTATTGAAAACTATGATGAACTTTTTGGAATGGGTCTTGATAACCCAGAAAAGCTTTTTGAGGATGATGAGATTGATGGCCTATTTGGAATGGAGATATCTGGTGCTGATTCAAACTGCCAGGATGCTCATGTTGTTGAGGTTATTTATCTTCAGATAAAACTGCTATATTTCTTATTTTAATCTTTTTTTCATGCATAGTCTTCTTTTACTTTGCTACTTGAACCAAGTGCTTTATCCAAATGCTATATGCTASCTCCAATTCTAGTCATGAAACTGCCATTTTTGTTTGCTAAATCCATGTTCTAAAATTTCCTTTTGTTAAAACCATTAATGTTTGCCATTGATTTTAACATCTCTTTGATGCATAGTTTCAAGCCTATCAGCTTCCCCGGGAAATGAGGTCCCACTTTTTTATTTCTTATACTTGGGAATTTCATCTCATAATCTGAAATCTATTTTCCTTATTCCTTACTGTAGTTCTTAGTCATAATCTAAGAATGCTATCTACTCACTTATTCGCACTTATTCACAAGATGCATGCAACAGCTGTGTCCAAAATTTCATCCCAGCCTGTCTGATGGTATTGTCAATCATGTTATGACAATGGCGGATGTAAATCTTTCTGTGTTTGCAAGTGTATAAGTAATGTAACCCTTCCAGAACCCTGAGATTCTTGGAGCCTTGTGCATCCCGTTTCACTGTAGTCTCAGTGCAACGTATGTTGTTTTCCATCTTGRTAAGTTGAAGAGCTCGTTCCTGCAGTGTTAGGAGGCTTAAGTCATTGTTCGCATCAGATACTCAGCTAATTAGTTCAGATATGTTTTTTTTTTTTTTTTTTTTAACTTYTTTCCTTTTCCTTTTTCCTTTTCCGTTTTCTTTTTTTTTTTTCCCCTCGTTTTTGCTTCTTCTTTGGGATGGGCGGGAATTGGCCAGCTTGATATGCATTTTTGTTACTCTTCGTTGTTGGAGGAGGTTGTCCAAAAACTTTGGGATGAAAATGGGCAAGATGCAGCGGAATTGGACAATACATATTTATTTGTCCAGGTGCATACCCTTTTAAACAATTGCACAGTTTTCCTGGCAAGTAGTAAGTTTGTAGATTGGCTGTGAACCAACAGCCTATGTTGGAAACTTTAGTTCTAACATATGTTAGCTAATTGGATAGGAAAGACATGGATAAGTGCCTCTGATGATTGATTATCGTCTATTCAATATAAGTAGGTCAGATATGCCTTTTGTCTGTACAAATTTGAAAGATTGTAGTTCTGACTTTGGTCAATTCCTGTCTATTCAATATAAGTAGGTCAGATATGGCATTTTGCCTGTACAAATTTGAAAGATTGTAGTTTCTGACTTTGGTCAATTCCTGCAACTTAATATTGTTTTCCTTATTTATTCATTTGTTCCTTTCTTTTTTCTGGAGGGGGGTGGGGGAGGGGGGAGGGTGGAGTGTCCAAATCGTGACACAAATTTATCCAATATCTTCTAAAGAAGGTTTTCTCTAACCAGAATGCAGCTTGGTGCAAATTTTTATAACATTTATGTGGTTCCTAGCAGAAATAGAAGCAATGAAATCTAATGCTAGGTGAGTTTGCTGGTCTTGGCATTTGTAATGAACCTCGCATTGGATACTGTTTTGCCTTCAAAAGTTTTAGTTGTCCAGTGTGAAAAACAGAGGGACCTTTCTTGYTAAGTCTTGGAGGAAAGAAAGAGTTTCTTGTATGAATACTTTTGATGGCTTATATGCTGAGCGAGGATACTGATACCTGTCTGATATGTCATTTTGCATAACCACAATGAATTTGCACCATRTTGCATATCTGCACACTACCGCTTATCACAAATAAACAAACCATTTTATTCTTCTGCTTCGTTCTTGGCTCACTTGTATGATTTTTCTTCTTCAACCATTGTTTTTCTGGACATAATCTGTTTCTACTTTTTTTGATTGGGTTGTAACMGATATGTTCTCAAGGTCCTATTACATGGTTCGTTTTTCTTGTATAWATGATCTACTAGATTCTTCAATTTTGAGATACTTGTGACGTGCACGTTGCTTGCAGTAGGACGAAAAAGGAAAGCAGTGAACTTGTTTATGGACAAATGTTGTATGCTGTATCATGTACAGGCTTGTTTATTGGGATTGTGTAATTTTTGTAGAAAACCTTTCTATGTACAATTGGTTTTCTTTCCTCTTTTCCTTTTTATGCTCCTATATGGAAGAGTACTGAGATTTCTTCATATGATGCAAGGGAACATCAATAGGACGTATTATACCACCAGCATGTAGCAATGCAGCATCTGCTGATTCTATCATGAGCTGCAAGACAGAACCAAACCTATGTTTTGCAAGGCAAGGTCACTCTAGTCTCTCATTTTCTGGCCTAACAGGAGAGAGCAGCGCTGGAGATTATCAGGACTGTGGAGCGTCGCCAATGCTCCTAATGGGTGAGCCACCATGGTGTTCTCCATGTCCTGAAAATTCACTCCCTTCAAGTAGTAGGAGTAATGCTGTAATGCGTTATAAAGAAAAGAAGAAGACACGCAAGTAAGACCGCTGCTGGCCTTTCCCTTTTCTCCATTTCTTAAAACTTTTAATTCAAGCGTAAGCDCCTGGAATCATTTTGCTCTCTGCAATATGTCCTATAGACTTAAGAATATGCTTTAGTCACTACATATTTTTGGAGTAGAGAAATTTTTGCATGTTGCTAGTAATAGTAATAGATCGGTATAATGTGTCAAGAAGTGCATTACCCAACTGGGAAGCTAAATTCTGGAAACCTACAAATCTATCTTGCCTGCTTGTAGAATCTGTTATCTTATATAACATTTTCTATCTGTTGCTTTCCTCCTTTGACTCGTTCTGCTTTTGACAATGCAATAGATTTGAGAAGAAGGTAAGATATGCTTCTCGCAAGGCAAGAGCTGATGTAAGAAAGCGTGTGAAGGGGCGCTTTGTCAAGGCTGGTGATGCTTATGATTATGACCCATTGAATCAAGCCAGAAGCTACTGAGAGTAAAACTTCTTGCCATACAGGTAAGCAAAGAAATGATGCGACGTTGGATAAAGTTGGTTTACAATTCCTTGGAAATGAACGAATGCATGCATATTTCTCCTTGCAATTGTAAACTCTATGGTTTATCTCAGGAGTCAGATTCATCTTTCATAAGTTGGAAAAGGGAAAATATATCCCTAGCTTCACCAATGAACGTCTATGTGCTTATTCATCATCAGAAAAAGAACCATATGTCATCTTAAAGCCGATAAAAGGTTGACATTATTTCTCAGAATAGACTTCACCTACTTCGAGGTACAAGTTCGTGTAGGTATCCTTATTAGGGGAGAAGGCACATGCATCCTCTCAGGCTGTAAAATATTCGAGATCCATAACATTGTTAGTTTCTACTGTGTGCCCTTCTTACATCTCTCACTGGGTGGCTTTGGATCAAATTCCTGTGTCAAGAGATCCTTTTGAAGATTCACATGTTGACAACTCGTGTTAGTTTCTTACAACTATAGAACTTGAAGAGGCATAATGGGATGCCAAAGATGTGGTGATGACATTGTGTGAGGCGTTGTAATATTCAATATTCCAAATTATTTTGTCAAATGACATGTACAGGCATAAATCATCATGTACATATTTACCTGAGCAACATTTGCTTGTAATAATCCCCAGTTTCTACTTGAACTTTAATTTGTAATATCTAAATGGTACAAGAGAAAGATTAGAAATTGTTGTATGTTATTGATTCTCCTCAGCTTTTACTTGCAGGGCCTTTGTGATAGGCAGGCATGACTCTTGGAGAAACCTTTTTGTGCTAGTTTTCACACTTTTCCGGGACTTTCATGGGTTGCCTTGAGCTGCTATACAAGGCATCCATGCCCCGTTGAGTCCAAACCGAGTGCAGTATATTACAACCTSAGTCTATAGAAATGAGGTTTGAGATGAAACCTTACATGTCAAACCTTGGGTTTACGTTACACTCTAAACGAGTATGATGCTATAATGTATTGTGTACGCCCTTAAACTTCCCTTCTCAAACAGTGTTTGAGCATAATGGAAGCAAGAATAGTGGTCCAAGTAAAATTTCAATTTTAATCACAATAAGCCTTCGAAGACAATTGGTCAAATAACAGATATGACAGTTGATGGAATCAATATTAGTTTGTTTCGTAAGCTGTAAGCTATGCAATTGCAGTAGCTTTGCGACAGTAATCACAAAATAATTTCCATAACCAAAAGAAAGAAATGATCCCTCTTGCTACATATCTTTGCAAGTCACTTGTATTGGTAATTTGAATAGAAGTATTTTCATTCCAAAAGTTGCCCAGAATAAAAGCTAGAGTATTCAGCTAGAACCGTATAACTCYACAAGGTTACCAACCCAACCCCTTTTCCAGGCAGAAAGTTTACAGAATGGAGACGGGAGAATAAACCTCCTCTTTTCTACAATGTAATCAAKMAAGTAAAGAGCTATTAACTACTTGCAGGGGTCTTTAAAAAAATTTCCAATTGTACTCGGATTCCCCCATGACGTTGTGATTGATTTGCCTACAAAATTGTGCATCGCCTGCTGTCTCTCCAACATTTAGTAACTAATCATCATCAGATGAAGTACTTGCATCTGGTGGCATCCCAAAATCATCCCCCTCAGTCGTTTCCTGCCCATGTGCAAGTATATAAGAATACAGATAAAAGGGTCTCAGACCTCATAACTGAAGAAGATCAATAGATTCTTACGGGCATTTTGTCCCAATCCTTCAACTTGGAGTTAGTTAACATGTAATTATCTCGCAGTGGAGCCCATGCTGGGCCATCCCCATCCCCATGACCAGTAGATGTCCCGACCTACATGTAGCATTATGTTATAATTGATAGAATTAATACATTTGAGCAAGTAGCCAAAGCAATATCAGGAAATAGAAAAAAGAAGTGGAGAACCGCGTACAACTCAACTGGAATTACATTGAAGGAAGACGGATAAAGGGAAATGCTATGATGAATATATAAACACAAGTAAACCCAGAAATATAAGAGAGATTTTGACCTTTGTAGTGGTTCCAGCTGTTTGAGATGATGTCTTGCCCAACTCTGAGAAAAAGGCTTCTTTTCTTCGATTCCTTATGGCTGGCAAGATCAAAATACATCATTTAGTGTAATCAGTTTCATTATATAAGCAAGAAGAGGTAACGCAATTAAAGTCACCAAGAGAAGAGCCACAAATATGGGATCGGAAGCCTTCTTAGCAAAGGCAAACTAAGACCAAACCCAAATGACCAAGAAAGAGAACATGTTCACAAATTTTACAAATTTGAACATAATAAGAACTTACGATAGTCGAGCTGTAATAACGGAAGGTGAATTAGCCTGCACCTTCCCAAGGCTATGGTAGAAAATTAAAACAGAACAACTAGAGAAAACCATACCATGTCAAGTCAAAAAGAAAAAGAAAAAGAAAAAATAATGCATGAAATAAGAAGTTGTGACCGTTGTGAGTTAAGTTATGCACATAAAAGACATCCTTCTAAAATCAGTTACAGATAGTTCACTTAACAGAAGAAATGTAGGATCTTGAATGACTGCAGCAACAAGTCTAAGGATCTCAAAACCATTTTCTAATCTTCAATATTTTATAACAGAAACTTTTATTGCTTTAGAAATTTGAGCTGACAGGTAAAAAGGCGTACCCTTTATGATATGTTAATGTGCAAGAAACGAAAAACCATCTATACATCCAAAACACACACAGACACAAAAGGAAGGTAGTAAAGGGAAATTCATAGCTAACAACTAACTGGCTACTATAGGTCCTAGGAAAATCTAACCAACAAGTGACAGAACCTGAAACATGATCTTATCAGTCTGTAAACCTTGCAGCTGATTAAGGCAGAAACTTTCTCATTACAAGCACTCTACAACTGATAAATCGGCATCAGAAAAAGAAAGCTTGAATGGACAGATAAGAAAGGGCTTAGTTCTTAGCAACCATATATCTGTTTAGTTTCAAAGTATGTTCTAAGGSAATCCTAAAAGTAACTGCTACACTTTGCAACAAATATTTCTAGTGAATCAAAATAGAGAAAATGAGTGATTAATAGCTTCATTCTCAACTAAGTGGAAATAGAACTGTCCAATGCTAASCACATTCCACTTCTACAATTTACCAAAGGTATCTAGCGCCCACACAAGCAGAGCAGGATMGTGAAAGAGTATGCACAAATGTGGGCACAGCTTTCTTAAACCAAAACATGGACCGAGGAACAAAAAGAACTAACAAAGTTTTCTTCTCATAAAGTTTCCAAGCATTCCCATAGTCCAAACAAAAATAATAATATGCAGATGCAGAAATCTACAGAGAGAAAGAGGACCCTTCTGAAATATTCAAAATGAAATAATGTTCAGATAAGAAATCAAGGCAGGTTCAGTAGTCAAAAGGCAAAATAACTAGCCCTTTCCACGAAGCTTTACTTACAACAGACCAAAGGACACCGTCCTTTTGTGAAATTGAATTTTCATTATAAAATATCCATTGATTTTTAATGATATCCTTTACCTTGTCATTTAATAAAATGCTTTCTATTTTAACCAACCGGTCTCTAATCCTGCTAGTTATGGCACAGTCAATGTCATAAGTAACAGATGCAATCTAAAGATTGTCAAGAATATTGAAACTCCTCTGATGAAAAACAATGTCAGCATAATACAAGCGAACACAATAACTCCGAAACTGACTATATTATGACAGTTGTGCAATTTGTGCAATCCATAAAGATAAGACTTCATGTATCAGTATCAGATAATGTTAGTTGACCAAAAGGTGGAGAGGTACTTGAGCACTTAGAACACTAAGCATTCAAAAATATTCTCCATCCTTGTGGTTCAGATSTTTTGGAAATATAGAGTCAAATTTACATAAATAAACCTCAGTTGGATAAATTTAACTCATTGAATTGAATTAACCTTACAAGGTGCACCATACCCCAAGTAAAGGCATAACAGATGGGAAAGAGATATCAAAAGAAGAGTAAAATGATAAACTAGAGTACTAGCATTAGTTCAAAGAGAAATCCATATCCTGCACAGCTAAACCTCATGCATATCACATACCTTTTTCATCTTTTGATCGTGAGGGATTCAATCCTTTCTGAGCATGTTGTGCCTTATTGACCTTTATACAGTAGTAATAAGTTTAAAATTAGCAAGTTGTCTGTGATAAACAACAACAATTAGCATTAGAGAAAGGAGAAAAAAAGGATGGCCGGGATCATCTTTCCATGAGAAAATGAATCTGATTAATGTTGTAAATGTAAAGAAACTTACAGCATTGAATAACTTGACCACTGAAGAACCAGGAGGATAAACATGGCCAACCACATAACTTAAGTCAGTGCAAAGTTCTACTTCATTTCAASTTCAAATAACAGATTCTGCATAATTAAAAGAGTAAATGGTACCTCCTCTTGTTGCAATTCCTATAAGAGACTTTTCATGTGAATCCAAATAATTAGCAGGCTTCACATGGCCCTTCTCTCCTGCCTTTGTAACAAGGGAAAACAAATTAAGTCAAACATCCACTAGCAGAAAGAAATTAGAGAAAATGATTTTGAGAAAATGTTCATGCAGAAAAGTTCTACCGAGCTCGATTGAACTTAACAAAGTCATCTAGATATTGACTCAAACTCAAAAAGACCAAAGAAAAGGAAATAGCATTAAAAAATTGGAACTCAGAATACCAGGTGTTTCTCCTTTTTCGCTTGGCCCTTGACCTTTCGCTCAGCCTCTTCTTCAGCAAGCTTCTCAACAACCAGCTTCTTATGTGCTGACAGCACAGGACCCTAACAAAGATTGGATACAATCTTGTCATACAAATCATGAAATCCCACCACCAGGCCCAGCACAAGGCTAAAAGAACGTGTAACTACCCACGTGTAACTACCYCTATACACACAAGTGATGCCAGAAATTTTGTCAAGTAAGCTAACTCACCAGTATATCATCATCAGTAGAAGCACTCTTCGTTGTAATCTTCTTGAATGCCAGTCGGAATGCTTTACAGCCCTCTGAAAATCTCATAATTCCCGGAAGAACCTCACCATCTTCATCTTCCGAAACCTCATTTACTTCATCAAACCCATCTTGTCCTGCCTCCTCATTATCTGAAGATTCTTCTGCTTTAACCCCATCTCTTTTCTCACTAATTCCTACTTCGAACTCCTGACCATCATCTTCAGCATCATCATCTGAATTATAATCTCTTGCTTTCTTCTGCAACATCTTTTTCATTTTTCTATCCATCTTCTTAACCCCAAACTTCTCTGCAACATGATCATCTTTTACTTTCTTATTTCTTTTGAAAGCATTTCTAGAATTGCTTTTCTTGTAGCTTGCTTTCCTCTTCTTTGTGCCCCTCTSTAGTTCTCCAGTCATTCTCAATGCTCTATTGATTACAAAAACAATACTTAAATATCAAGACACAAAGGGGGAGAAACTATAGTTCCCACAATTTGCAAAACCACACGGTAATTTTTCATTAAAATGCAGAAGCCAGACACGAAAGACCCAAGGAAATATGCTCAGAGAGCTTACCAACTAAATAATATCAATCAACATAAACAAAACTGATCTCAGCAGAATAGAGTTTAGGATTTTTAGTTTCAGCTTGGTTTTTCTACTGTGACATATGGGGGGGTGTTTGCGCAGGGAGAAGGGGGAATAGTTGAGGTATTGAGTTTCATCATGTGCCCTASATATCYGGAGGTCAATTTTCCATATTGGGCTTTTGAGCTAATAGCCCAACAGTTGAATACCAAACAAACAATTCAAGAAATCAGGATGATATTTTCTTTTTTGGTCTTCTGCACTGGCGTCCTGGGCTTCGCCCCAACGAATCCAGTTAATTCCTCTATCGAACTCTTTGCAGACGGAGGAATTCCCAACGGATTTTTTTCGATACATTGGGCTCGAACCCAAGACCTCTGGTTAAAAATTAGGATGAGATCTTCAGAGTATTAAAACATAATAAAAATAAAAATGCCATAATTCTTAATAGTTTTCATTATGTAAATTTGAAGGAAAACCAATTTTGTTTCATTATGTAAGTAAGAAAATCTTTTCAATTCATAATTCTTAATAATTTTCTTCTCTACGTCGGATATTATATTCCAAAGCCAGATTAATTAGAATCAAATGCCACAGAAAAGTATACATAAAATAAACCATAATGGACCGAAGCAGTCGTCATGACAGGCATAATTGAGCACCTAGGAACACAGAGACAAACAACCTATTATGTTTAAAATGGACCATCCCTTACCCTGAAAAAGATGCACAATGATATCAATGACATGGAATCACCAACCAATTATCTCTCATTTTCCAAGGATCATGTATTTTAGTACTAGACCACTCGTCAAACTTAGTCCAAATATGATACATTATCTAATTTTCTTTCAGTTGCTTTAAAAAAAAAAATAATGCGTTCTAAAGAACATATCCCGAGGAAAATTGTATCCTAATTTTATCAGAATTCACATCTTGGCTTATTGGTATTAGCATCTATGTATCCTAATATCCTATTTCACGTATTAGCATCTATGCTTCTTAGGTTGACTGCACTATCTGTATCAGATTAAGGCTCTATTTAGATTAGACTTTGGGATCACGGGAGGAAAAAAAATTTCCTTCAATTGGAGATGCGGAAAATTGAATGATTTAAATTTCAGAATTGTTTCTGAAGTTAAGAAATCCCTTGAGTTAAAAAACTACTTACTTAGAAAATATAAAAAGAATCTTTTTCTAAAAAAATTTCACTGTTTAACATAATTCAAATTTAAACAACATATGATTTTGAGTTAATTAAATGCTCTTTCTGGAACACAGAGAATACAATAATAATCAGTTTCCTTCTTGTAAGATACTATTAACCCAATGTTCAAGCGAGATAGCCCAAAAAAACCAACAGTTCTTCTAGCAGCAGTATCAAGTGCAATGAGAACATTCTTAATGAAATAATAAAGTACCGATGAAGTTCTCCAAGCTTTTTTAGTACTGTGTTGTGGTCTCTCTCTATGGATGGTTGGGGTTTTAAATAGTTCCTCTCGTCGTGGGTGATGCTGAGAGTATGCTGTGGAGCCGAATGGATCGAGGGGAAGCGGGGAGGGTGAGGAGGAGGCAGGGAAGAGCTTTTTGGGTAGTGTTGTGCGTGTCTTATTAGGAATAATTGGAGGTGGGCGCGTCAGTGGAAGGGTTCAGAGAGGTTCCGTATATCGGTAGCGGGGCGGAGAGAGGAACGAAAGGTCAAACGCGGAGTGGGGAGGACTTCTGGTTGTAGAAGTATGGGGAGAACAGAAAGCTGCAGATGATAGGACAGCTAGCCGTGGTTAGTTGATGATGAGATTAGTGAAGAACATTAACCAAAGTGTAATTTTTTGTTCCTTCAGGAGAAAGGTGACGGGAAACAAAAACAATGGGGGCGTGGTCAGGAAGGAATGGCAAAGCGGTTTTGGTTGGGGGAAAACACCCGATATGTCATGCTATTGTTGGATAGGGGGGTGTGGCGGTGATCGGAAACGATGAGTTAAACCGGGGGAACAGCCGAGAGAGGGTAGGACCACCACTAAGGACGATTCTGGGGAAGAGTTGGGGGGTGGTGGGGGTTAGAACCAGATTTTTGCATAGGTGAGGGGGGCGGTAAAGAGCGCGTGGTTGGTTGTTCAGTTCTTTGAATGAAGGGAGGACGCCCCGGCGCCCTCTTGGACATGTAGTCGGGCATGTTTTAAGGATTCTGTTTTTGAACAAACATGAAGTAAGCGCCTTTATATGGGTTAGTTTGTCAGATTCCCAATAAACAAAGGACACCCCCAATCTGTATTCTTTCAAAGGGATTTCTCGAATATTTTGGACATTCCGTGTTCCATATGGAACTAAGAGAAAACCTTCTTTAGAACAAACACAAAGACCCCTTTTAGTCGGGTCAAAGTAGTATCGGAAACGAAAAGAACTAAACCCAGGGGGTTGTCGAATTTTTTTTTTAATAATTCTTTCCCGAATAGCCAAATTCCGGCCCCTTTATCGGGGGTTGACCTAGAGGCGTTGCAAAAAAAAAGAAAGGGTCTAAAAGGAGGGGCAATTGGATAGGGGGATTGAATTCAATCGTTTCTCTACTCACCATAGCCCCCCCGGGCCCCCCCCCCCCCGCCGCCACCACCTACAGTGCCTCAAATGGGAAAGAGATGAAGGTGGAGACCATTTAGAACTTTAGAAACATTCAGGGTTTATTTACCGATGTAGTTATCGGTTTATTGTATTATCCTTACCATTGTTGGGGTTTGAAAGTAATTGATTCCTTGGTTATTTACTGAACTTAACCAAATATTTGC
>MEJB01000095.1:181578-210495 GCA_001752375.1 Rhazya stricta
GAGAGAGATCAATAAATAGCCTCCTCCAAGCACAAACAAAAAACATATGCCAAAAGCCCCTGTTTCATAGTTGCATAGTGTTGCAACGCAGATATTAACAACCTGGAATAGAGATAAAAGAAAAAACAATAAAAAATAATATCAAAGAAATAGCAAAAACAAATCTCTAAACACATAGAGCGAAGAACCGGGTGTCCCGACGGATAAAACGAAGAGAGAAGCTGGTTGGAATCGAGAGCGAGGTCGAGAGTCGAGTCAGAATAAACGTCCAGAGCGACGCCGACCTCGGATCCACGACCAGATGGCCTGGAAAGAGGTTCAGGAAACTATAAATAAACAGCACACAAATCCATCAGGAAGAGGTAGAGTGAGGAGGAAAAACTAACCAAATGAAATACAAAAAAAAATAAAAAATAACAATTGAGCCATGTAACACAGTAATGCAAAATAGAAACCACACATCACCAACGAAGTAGAGTAATAAAAATAACTATAGATAACAAAAAACTAAGAGATATACAATAAATTGCTAGAAAAAAACCCAAATAATTATAACATTAAACGGCCAAAAGAAGATAAATAAACGATAATAATACTTCCAATAAGGTGTGAAAGTAACGCTATCAAGATAAAAAAACCCCCACCCAAACACAAAACTATACACCCTATACATACTCAAACAACAAACAAAAAAAATCAAAAAAAAAAAAAAGAAAAGAAAAAGCAAGCACATAGATATTTTACCTTAAATCTACCTTGATAGAGAGACCTGAATTATCATCTGAAATTTCAGGTATTCAAACTAATTTTAAAGAATTTCCAGTTCCAGCAGAATATTTCCAAGAGCAAAACGAATTTGTAATTGGTACTAAATTTTTCTGYAGAAAACATCGTATAATTTTTCTACGGGAACTGGAACCCCTCCATTACATATCCTCTTCATCCCCTAATACACTCAATATCATGACAAGTGTTTGATACTCTTATTAATAAGTGATACGTATTCTTTTTTCCTTAGTGTTGCTCTTACCACTAGTTAGAAGAAGCCTTGCCGTCAATAACACTTCTAATTATCATTACATAATAAGAGGATAAATAAACCAAACTTTAGTACATTTCATTAGTCCTAGCTACAAAAGATCACTTTCGTGTCAAATATTTTAGTCGAGCGACATTATTCCAAAGCCAATGCAGGTACACATTTCTCTTAGTGAAGAAAACTAAATACAATTATATACCTGCAATGCCAATGCAGGTATACATTTCTCTTTGTACAATTAGTGACGACATGCAATTACATACCTGCAAAGCCAATGCAGGTACATTTCTCTTAGTCCATAAGGAGGTTCAACCAAAAAATTTGTGACGCTAGAGTGAAGTCAATCTACATGGTATACAATTCAACAGAGTACGAACAGAGAGGGAGTCTTCCCAAATGATACTTTTGTTTACTAGAGAGATACCAAAATTGAGGTTAATTACCCACTTCTTGCATAATTATGAAAGTTATSAATGGTAGACTATCCTCTGTAGCCAGTGTTAATCAATGAAGAACAGTGCATTCGGAGAGATGCAGAGGATGTGTAAGAGAGGGGAACAGTAATAAACATGGGCCTCATTGCATATAACAACTCATGCAAGATTTCTTCAAAATTAGTTCTTGAAATCGATTCGACAAATTTTCAGTAAATGAATAATTTTCATACCAACAGAAACATAAAAGACAAAGTTCTGTCTCACATAATCAGTATTCTCGCTTACTTTCTCAAGGCTTTTTTTTTATTCTTTTCACTTCTTCCTCTGTTTTCGCTTGAAGTGCAAGTCCTTTTAAAGCTTAGCACCGCCTGTCAAAACATAAATAACTCCATAAGCATAACGGATCAACCTGAAGAACCATCCCATCTCAGTCTTTTTTAATTCCTTCTTCCCTCATACTGCTACTGTYCATTCCTCCCASTCCCCCATACCCTTTGAAATCCGATATGAAACGGCCGCCTCCTCCGGCCATCGGAACCAGCCGCCCCAATCATTGGCATCTAACCACTGAAAAGCTTCACCAACAGACTCCTTTCTCTCGTAGGCACCACACAAGACCAGAATTAACCATCCCCACGGGAAGTAGCAAACCGACTCTACCTCCACGGCGGTGCCACCGCTCCCTGCAGAACCACCACCGTACTCAATGATTTTCACATCAAAACATCCATTCCGACCTGAGGAACCTATCTAGCACCATTATTTCGTAATAAATCAACTCTACAAGCACACATTAAAGCTCAAAAAAAGAATCAAAAACTTACTTATACTCATCCAAGCAGTGTACTGCAGACGCTAAAAATAACTCCAAAACCACAGAAAATTCTTCACCTATACCTGCATAAACCACGCAGTACTACCACCGCCACCTTCAACCACCGTTGAGACACTAATATGTTGATGTTCGTAATGGATATTACGYTGCGAGAAGCCCAGCAAAAGGTTTAACTTCGATCGACAACGGCGACTTATAGCAAGAACTGGTTTTTTTGGGAATTTGAAGAAAAAGTGATTCATTGGTCTGTGTGTGAAGGTCGAGCTGGCGGGAAGCAGAGCCGAGCGCATGCCAGCTCCTCCTTGAGGTTCAGATGACGAAATTGTCCTTTGATAATTTGAAAGTTTTCAATGAAAGCCCTTGAAACGAAAATTTGAATTTGACCCCTCATGTTTCGATAATTTTATTTTAAAGTTTCACTTTTTATATAATTTATGTTTGAACTATTTTAACAATAGAACGAGAAATTTATTATCATTAAAAGCATTTTTTGGACATGATAGTTTTATTATATCCAAGTCATTGGTGGGATTACGTTTCCAACGAGTTGATGTTTTCTCCAATGAAACAAGCTTTGCATGAATAATCATTTAATATTCTTAAGAAATATAAATAATCAATCACATTTATATGAAAGATAGATTATTCAATCAAAAATTTCAAACTTGTGATTGGTAAATATTTGAATMTTGAATTATTTAAAAAAGTTCTATGTAGATCCAGGGATTTCGTTATGACATGAATGCTACTTGTCAATATTATTCGTAGCCCAAATTATTTTTACAACTAAACAAACTCTTCTTTTAACAAAAATAATTTAAATTTTAAATTACAAATTTGTTCGCACTCTACATTCCAAGAGAATTCTTCTCTTTTTACTACGAAAAGCTACCCCAAACATAATCTAATATTCAAAAGAAGAAAATTTTCATTTTATGAATTATCGGAGAAGGATGAGTTGTGACACTTAAATTTTGGAACGGAGAATTTCTAATTTTTATAGATGGAAGAGATAAAAACAAAAAATATTAATTAATATTTACTCTTGACGTTTGAAACCTAAATTTGACCTTAAATTAAAAGATTAGTTGGTTTAACTATTACACCATGTAGGATCAACCTGGCAGCCCGAACCTTTTTGGATCGAGACTTTAATCGAGTTCATATTTAAGATAATCTAAGCTCGAATTTTGAGCTTGAACTTAGGTTGGGTTGAACTTGATATCGGGGTGCTCAAGTTCGAGCAGCCTAGCCCAAGCCCGAAAATTTATAAATATTTATATTTTTTTATTCCAGTTCATTCTCCGTTTTTCGTCTCTTTTCTTTCTCAATTTCTTTCCCACACCACACAGGAATAATCACAGCCGTCGTCCCTGTTGGGCGGACTGGACAATGCTTATGCTTGCTTCGAGTGAAGAGTCTGAGGATTCCTCTAGCCCTAGGATTCGATAGTGAAGCGGCTGCTTGTAGAGCAAGGTAATGATAAAGTCTCGGGCATTTTCAATGTGTAAGCCATCACAGATTTAGGAAAATGTTTGTAAACATTTGTTGTGTTGTTCTTGGCGCGTTTTTTATCATTTTTATGATATGTTCCTTTTTTTCATTAACTGTTTGAGGAGAAAAGAAGATGAAATGTGATCAATAGTCTTATTTAATATATATTCCCTTATCTTGCTTTGATCACCCAAATGCTACCTTCGTCTCTCTATCTGGACTAAGGGTATCGCGGAGTAGTTTGGGGGTGAAAATTAAGGTAATGCAGTTAGACGCTTGAACATTTTGTTTCATGAATATACTAAGTCTTGAAGTGGTATAGACTTGAATGAGTATAAGGTGGAGACCTGGAATGCATGTCTGAAAAGTCAATTTGGAAACGGAAAAATTTGATGTAACATACTGTATTTTGGTGAACAATGAGAATTGGAATTGTGGTGTTGGTTTGGATAAGATGGCATGTTCTTTATTTTTGGTAGCATGATTAAGTAATTCAGCTTGCTATTCTTCTAGCTACTTGCCGTGTTGTTGTAAGTTTTGTCTCTATCTTATTACTATTAGTTCTTTGTGACACTTGTGTTTGATCCATAGTTTGTTCTCTTTATAGATTTTTGTTTGCTGTCGTTGTTCTTCATTGGGTTAGTAGTGTTGTCTATTGATATAAGGTAAGAGATGGGTGATCTTAACACCTATATTTGATCATTGTTTGTTGTGTTTGTATAGATTTTTGTTGGCTGTAATCAAAAGCTGTTGTTCTTCATTGGGTTAGTGGTGTTGTGTATTGAGAAAAGATAGTGTTGTGTGTTGCGAAAAGACAAGAGATGGGTGATTTTGATAGTAGAAAAATACGAAATATATGCATTCTCGCACATGTGGATCATGGCAAAACTACACTAGCGGACCACCTTATTGCTTCATATGGAGGTGGGGTGCTGCACCCCAAGCAAGCCGGCAGACTTAGATATATGGACTATTTAGATGAGGAACAGAGGCGGGCAATAACCATGAAAAGCTCGTCAATAGCTCTTCAGTACAAGGACCATTCTATAAACCTCATAGATTCTCCTGGTCATATGGATTTTTGCAGTGAGGTGTCAACTGCAGCTAGGTTGAGCGATGGGGCATTGATATTGGTGGATGCTGTTGAGGGAGTTCATATTCAGACCCATGCAGTTCTGCGACAAGCTTGGATTGAAAAGCTCACGCCATGCTTGGTTTTGAATAAGATTGATAGGTTAATAAGTGAGCTGAGATTAAGTCCAATGGAGGCATATAATAGGTTGCAGAGGATTGTTCATGAAGTAAATGGGATAGTGAGTGCATATAAGTCCGAAAAGTATTTATCAGATGTTGATTCACTACTTTCTGCCCCTACTAGTGATTGGGCTGATGGTAGTTATGAGTTYGTAGAGGACGATGACGAAGATACTTTTCAACCGCAGAAGGGGAATGTTGTATTTGGTTGTGCATTGGATGGATGGGGATTCAGCATTTCAAATTTTGCTGAGTTCTATGCTACCAAAATTGGAGCAAGTTCAGTTAACTTGCAGAAAGCATTATGGGGTCCATATTATTTGAACAAGGAAAAGAAGATTCAGAAGAAGGGAATTAACACTGGACCTAAGGTGAGGCCTCTGTTTGTGCAATTTGTGCTGGAGACACTTTGGCAAGTATACCAGGCTGCTCTGGAACAAGATGGCGATAGAGGAATCCTTGAGAAAGTCATCAAGTCCTTTAATTTGTCTATACCTCCTCGTGAACTGCAGAACAAGGATCCAAAAGCTGTACTCCAAGCTGTCATGAGCCGCTGGCTTCCAATGTCAGATGCAATATTGTCAATGGTGGTTAAGCATATTCCTGATCCCGTTGCTGCTCAGGCTTTTAGGATATCCCGCTTGCTTCCTAAACGAGAAATTCTGGACGATGCGGGTGACTCTGATGTGCTTGATGAGGCAGAGCGTGTGAGAAAATCTGTTGAGGCTTGTGATTGCAGCCCTGATGCACCATGTGTTGCTTTTGTATCCAAAATGTTTGCTATACCATCAAAAATGCTTCCTCGAGGAGAGGTTCTTAGCTCTGTTGATGATCTTGGTGAATCAGAAGAATGCTTTCTTGCATTTGCGAGGGTCTTTAGTGGAGTTCTGCACTCAGGACAGAAGGTTTTTGTGCTTTCGGCATTATATGATCCGTCAAAACCAGAGTCGATGCAGAAGCATCTTCAGGAAGCTGAGCTGCAGTCGTTGTATCTTATGATGGGTCAGGGATTGAGACCTGTTACCTCCACAAAGGCAGGAAATGTGGTGGCTATTAGGGGTCTTGGCCAGAATATATTAAAAAGCGCAACTCTCTCATCAACAAAGAACTGTTGGCCTTTCTCAAGTTTGGTTTTCCAAGTGTCACCTASTTTAAAAGTTGCAATTGAGCCTTCTGATCCTGCTGATATGGGTGCACTCATGAAAGGCTTGAGGCTTTTAAACCATGCAGACCCATTCGTCGAGGTCACTGTTTCTGCTAGAGGAGAGCATGTGCTTGCTGCTGCAGGTGAGGTTCATCTTGAGAGATGCATCAAAGATTTGAGAGAGCGATTTGCAAAAATAAGCTTGGAAGTATCTCCTCCCCTTGTATCGTATAGGGAAACAATTGAAGGTGGGACAAGTAATCCATTAGAAAATCTGAAGTTGCTGAGCAGTAGCTCTGAATTTATTGAGAAAGTAACATCAAATGGAAGGTGTCATGTGAGAGTGCAGGTCATAAAGCTTCCCACGGCACTAACAAAGCTCATGGATGAAAGCTCTGATCTGCTTGGGGATATTATAGGTGGTAAATCAGGGCAGGCTTGTAAAAGTTTGGAAAGGTTGAGAGGTAGCATTGTGGAAGACGATGATCCTATTGAAGCACTAAAGAAGAGAATGATGGAAGCTGTGCAAAGTGACTGTTCATTCTGGGATTCTGAGGCAGACAGAGACCGAGCTGAGAAATGTAGAAAATTGTGGCAGAAATTTTTTAAGAGGATGTGGGCTTTAGGGCCTAGACAGGTGGGTCCAAATATTCTGATTGTTCCAGATTCAAAAGGAAATAATGAAGATGGTTCTGTTCTTRTCAAGGGATTTCCTTATGTATCTGAAAGATTAGGGTTTTTGGATGTCTCTGACCAGAATGGTACATCAACTGATACCTCATGGCATAAAGATCAAACGTTGTTGAGGGAAGAAGAGAGTCTTGAAAGCAGTATTCTCTCTGGTTTTCAGTTGGCTACCGCAGCTGGGCCATTGTGTGATGAACCTATGTGGGGTTTGGCATTTGTAGTTGAGGCTTCCATAACTGCAGTGGTTGAGCAACCAAATGAAGCAGATACTTCAGTTCAACAAGCAGAGCAGTATGGCATTTTTGCAGGACAAGTTCTGACAGCTGTCAAGGATGCTTGCAGAGCAGCTTTACTTCAAAGGAAACCTCGGCTCGTGGAAGCAATGTACTTTTGTGAGTTGAACAGTCCAACTGAGCATTTAGGTTCCATGTATGCAGTGCTTGCTCGGAGGCGCGCTCGAGTTGTCAAGGAAGAAATGAAGGAAGGCTCGCCTTTGTTTACAGTACATGCTTATGTACCTGTTGCAGAAAGTTTTGGATTTGCTGATGAGCTGAGGAGATGGACATCTGGTGCAGCAAGTGCTCTACTCGTCCTAAGCCATTGGGAAGCACTTGAAGAGGACCCTTTCTTTGTTCCTAAAACAGAAGAGGAGATAGAAGAGTTTGGAGATGGTTCTAGCGTGCCTCATAATACTGCAAGGAAACTTATTGATGCTGTGAGACGTCAGAAGGGTCTCCCTGTGGAGGAAAAAGTAGTTAAACATGCAACAAAGCAAAGGACGTTGGCTCGTAAGGTATAGAAGTTGCTTATGATGTTTCTGACTCAGGTCCGCATAACCAGGTGAAAGACAATTCATGCCTCCATATATAGATGAAAAGAATGTGGAACAGTAAAAGCTAGAATTTTTTTGAATGGAACAATTTTGACGGGGTAGTTACCAAAAACAATTTTTTCTCATCCATGTAATGTGCATCTTGTAAACAATTGTTGTCTAATTAATGCATGAACAACATGTTTAAGTGGAGTGGCAATACTGTTTTTCTTGTTGTTATATGCATGTCTGGTGTTCATATTTTTTGTTTCTTCTGGGAGTACCCTATGATGATGAAAGTTCAGGATTGCAAGCTTGTAAAATTTTGATGTAACAAATGTCTTCTACTGTAGAATAGTGCAGCAATACTCAGTTCTTTCCCTTAAAATGCCTTCATGTGTTCTGTTGAAGTTCAGAACTTGGTCAATTATTGATCTCACTCCCCTATGTATTTGGAAAGAGAATATTAATTGAGAATATGACATCGTTCGAATTTGGAGCTAAAAATTCTTATCTTTTGAATTGTGAGTCAGGAATTTAATCATTGAGTTATTAAATCAATGATATTMATAGCTAATRATAGCTAATGGGAAGAGTTTCCTTCAAATGTATGTCATGTGGTATTATTTTGCAATACTCAAATGTTATGCAGATGAAGGTTGARTCAATTAATTAACTCAATCGGGTGAATCTTGTGTAGATTCCATCATTAAAAAATAAAATTAATATAAATTTTAATGAATTTTATAATTAAAAAAATAAAAATATTTCTTATYAGATGTGTCGAATCATTTTTATTAATTCATATATCAGCCCGAGCGAGGCTTTGTGGACCCGCCCATTGGCTCAGCCCTAAATCACTCCACATTACTCTTCTGCAATATTAGGTTGATTCCAAAATTACAATTGATTTGATTAGAAATTTTCTTTATTATGTAATATATTTTTTAATACAATTAACATCTCGCTCCTTTCATATAAAAGGAATAAATATGTTGGAAAATTTTCCTATATAAAAATAATAATAAATATAAATAAGTGAATGTTAATTGAATTCAAATTTGACTTGTTTAAATTCATTCAAATTAATTTTAAACTTGAACTAAGCAAATATTACTCAACTAAGTCGGGTCAAGCAGTACGATTGACAGCCCTATAGCGGTCTTGTGAAGAGAAGAGTGTTCCTAACTAAGGTTATTTTTTGYTAGCATTAACCCAAAAAAAAAAARRAAAAAAAAAAGTTAACTAGTTTGTAAGGAAGGTTGAACAGACTTCAAAGACAAAAACAGCTTGATATTCCAAAAATATCCTTTATAGCCAAGGGTAAACCTGAGTTCTTCCCGGGAAGTAAAAAAGAGTTGTCCCGGAAGCCTCAGATCTCTCATCAGAAGCCGAGAAAAAAATGCAGAAAACGGCACAAGCGTGGTTCAGCGGGGGACCAAGCGACGATTTGCAGAAAGCGCCGTCCCTGTTAGCTGACTGGAACGCTTATGCTGCTTCGAAGGCCACTGAAGAGTCTGAGGATTCCTCTAGCCTAGCGTTCGATATTGAAGCCGCTGTCAAAACAGCTAATGATAAAGTGTCGGGCACTTTCAATGTGTAAGCATCACAATTTTAGGAAAATGTTTGTAAAGTTTTGTGTTTCCTTGGTGTTTTAATGTTTAATTATGTTTTGCGTTAAGGGTTGAGGGAAAAATGATGAAACTGTGATCAATAGCCTGATATGATTATATATTTTTTTTTCTCTGTTTTGGTCATCCAAAATGTTGCCTTGGTGTTTTCTATCTGGTACTAATGGTAGGGATTCAGAGTACTTTTGAGGTGAAACTAATGTAATGCACTGGATGCTTGAACATTTTGTTTCATGAATATACTTGAAGTGGTATAGACTCGATGACTGTAAAATGGAGGCGCGGGATGGATGTTTGAAAATTTTGTTTCAAAGTGCTAAAAATGGATGTAACATACTTCGTTGTGTTGAACAATGAGAATTGGAATCACGGGCTTGGTTTGAATAAGAGGGGATGTGTCTTCATCTTTTGTTGTATGATTAAGTAATTGAAATTGCTATTCTGGAAATGGAAGAGAGAAAATGAAGAAGTGAGCTGTGATCAGGATATCCAAATATTATATTAGTCTTTGTCCCTAATGAATTTAGGACGGTTTGATTCTTGGCATTAGBGGAGTGATGAATTGCAATATATGCTTGTGTGCTTTGTTTGATGAATATTGAGCTTGCTAGGATAGATAGTGGTACCATTTTTGAAAGTTATTTCAAGCTTGTTCTCTGTTGTTGAAGTGGTCAAAATTTAGGTCCTGTTGTATCATTGAAATTTAGATGTCAAAGATATGCATGCTGGTTTTAAGATTTGAGTAGATGAGGAAGATTATCCCTAAGATTGGAAGTAATGGCATTGGATTAAAAGGTTATGAAGATTAGGTGCAAGGTAGCAATTAATCTCAGGGTCTGGAACTTCTCTATTATCTTGTAAACTAAGAAAGCAACAAAATCTAAGAGGGAGAAGCAATGAAATAGGAGAAGAGATTTTGTGAATCTACTCCTTTGTAGGAATTCTTTGAGGCAAGTTTACTTCAAGCTAGAGATGGCATGCCCATTTACTTAGTATTTTGGGCCCCCTAATTCTATTAGATTCAGTATAGTATAAGTCTAGAAGATAAATTCTTGGTTCTGGTTTTTCTTCTAAATTAGACTTGGAAACTGACTGAGTCTAGAGGATGTTAATATTTAAGAATTGAAACTTCRCAGCGCCAGAGAGTTGCACTTTCAGAACCTATATGGCTGAACTTCCTTGAGCAATACAATATTACTCTATAACTGAAGTTACAAAGTATCAAATTTAAAGTTGTAGATTTTTCCTTTACTCTCTTTTGTATCTAGCTTCAAATGTGATTGATGAATCTTGAATTTCATCACCCAGTTTAAATTGGCAGCTCTATCTTTGGTTTGAACTCTTGTGCTCTTGTATTTGTCTTCTGTCCACTAATGCAGCTTAATTGAAAATTTTTAAATTACTTTTCGTCTACTCAGAGGAGGAAAATTATTAAGTTTTGAGAAATATCCTTCTATAGTATCCTCAGGTCCGATAATCTTCTAASGTTAGGATGATTCTTTTAGGTTTAAATTGCATTTCCCACTCTCAAACYTTACTTGATTAGCACATTGTCCCCATAAACATCTARTTGCTTCAATAGCCTCCTTAAACTCTCGACTGTTTAAAGTCATTGCAATTGATAATGTACGGAGGATTCTAGCTTAGTAAAATTTTAATTTCTTTTTCCTTGGGTCTTTTCTTTACTTTATTTCCTTTTTCTTCCATCTTTTACCTACATATTTCTTCTTCTTCTTCCATCATTCTTAACCTCCCAAAAGCATGAATAGAGAGGGCTGTGTGTGGGTTGCCAATGTGGGATGGATGGTGGAGACGGCATAGGTGGCAGCTCAGCTATGGTGKTGATGGAGCTTTTCCTCTGGAAGTTTTTGAACAATCCAAGGATTTCTAACACCTACTCAAGGAGAGGAGTTCATGTTCATTGGTATCATTAGTTGGTTGTTTTAGTGAGTAGAATAGTAGAACTAGTGTAGTTTTTGTTTTTCACTTCTTGTTACCTTATAGTTCTTAATGAAGTTTTGGAACATTTTGTTAGTAGTTCTAAGTTCTTTATTGTCAAAGGAATCTATTGGTGATTTTGAAGTTGAGTTTTCTTGCCTGAAAATGGCAGCCAAAGGTGGAGGGCAGCAGTTGGTGGTGGCAGTGCTGGTTTTTTGCTGCTGGGGAGTTGGGCAGTGGTGTGGAAGGAGGACGAGGAAGAAGAATAAGGAGGAAGTAGAAGGAAAAATGGAAAAAAGAGAAATGAAAAGGTAAAAGAAATTTTTTATTACCAAAGGGCATATATGAGTTCTTGTTCTTCATTAGAGGGACACATTTGTCTTTTGCAATTAGGGTCAATACTGATTGCATTTAGCTGGAAGAAAATTGCAAGTTTGAGATGGTTATTGAAGAAATTAGAGGTTCTCGGGGGTAATGTGCAAATTGATGGAAGTGGGAAAAAAGGGGGGGTGGGGTGGGAATTCATTTAACCATTCTTTTATAGTAATTTGATATGTATTAAACTCACGAAGCAATTGCAGCTGCCAATCTAAAAATTCTATTAAAATAGCTCTTAAACTTTAGTGCAAATATTAATCTATTGCACATTTAATTTTATAGTTCATATTAGAAGTCTATAATTGTAAATCTGGTTGCTTATTCTTGTTGTATCTTTGAATCTCAAATGATTTGATGATTTCCTTATCCAAATTCCTTCTTCTTAATAGGATGTCAAAAGGAGTGAGGGATCTGCCAGGGAATTTTCAGTCTGCGACAAGCAATGTCCCATCGGGAACATCTTTTATCTATTTTGCCTTACTACTTGCATCTGGGGTGTTCTTTATCATTATAGCATTCTCTATTTTCCTTCCTGTAATGGTTTTAACACCTCAAAAGTTTGCTATATGCTTCACTAGTGGCTGTGGCTTGATCATTGCATCATTGTTTGCCCTTAAAGGTCCAAAAAATCAGCTCAAACACATGTTATCAAAGGAGGTATTTTAGATGCTCTTAGAATTCTCCTAGTTAGGAATCTTTTTTTCTTACTGCCTTTACTTAGAAATAGATTTATCTCACCCATACTTATGTATAAATTTCCCTTAGTTGTTGTATGTTTCTGCTTATGTAGTTGTTTTCTCTTTCCCTTTCAGAGACTGCCTTTTACATTGGGATTTATTGGCAGCACRGTGGGAACAGTATATGTTTCTATGGTACTYCATAGCTATATTCTTTCCGTGTTATTCTCTTTGCTACAGGTATGAGATATCYACATTTTCAATTTTTCTGTGTTTTRATATCTATTCAATATGTGTTATATTTGTAACGATCAAGAAAATTAAAGTGAGCATGAAGAATATCATAAGAAAATTAAAGTTTGAAGGTGGATTCTTGAAAGAGGAGAAAGGAAATCAGAGAGATGTAAAAATGCACTATAGTGCACTGCACCTCATGATCAGTCTGGGGCTTGGTTTAATTTTTTTTTATTTTGGTGAACAAGAGAGTCCAGTGCTGGCTTTTACTGTTGAAAGTAATGAATATACAACAATGTACTTCAAGCATAACACTTTCAGGAAAAAAATCTCTGTATTTCCTCAAGATGAATTTGTTAGATCATAAGTATATCGTAATTCGACAAAGTTAACTGTATAATTGTAGGGCATCTTAATACTAAAGAGATGGYGAAAGAGATCGTACTAAAGAGATGGTGACAGAGGAGTTATCCTGCATATTTGTCTGGGTTAAGTTCGCTAAACAATCATTGGACTTTGATTGAATATCGCACTACTCCTCGATCTTCCAATTGCATCAATATCGCTCGCTCTCCCCCTTCATCGTTTGCTTTTCAGACCTCTCTTTATTCCCTTTCTTTTTTTTTTTTTTTTTTTTTTTGGTGTTTTTTCATTTTTCTTCATTGTTTTTTCCACAGTTTCTCTCCAGCCTTTCCACTTCCCACTTCCCACCCTCAACAGCAATAGCAATCACCTTCTTCTTCCTCTTCCACAAGTAGCCTCTTTGATCCCTGCTCTTTCTTCAGTTCGTTCCTTTCGCTTTGCTACACGAACACATCTTGATAAGTATAGTAAAAAGAATGAAACCAATTGTATTGTAATCTAAATGGTATCATTGAATGTCAATGTACATCTACTTTCGTCCATCTCTTCTTTTATTTCTAACCATAAACATTTCTATCCAACACAATTTTACTCCATTTAATATACTGCTTTTCTGGTGAAGAAATAGATCCATTACCCTGAGTTTGTGAGCTAGCATTATCAGCTATTTACATGAAATTGTTCTGGATGGAAAAAAGTGAGGAAGTTAGGGTTTGGTGGATTAGGAAGGAAAAAGTGGGACATGTAGTTTAGCACCTTTGGAAAGCGAGAGAAGCATCAGGCAGCCACTAGGTGTGGCAGAGTTCTAGCTGAGGAGGTGAAATTATGTCTTCTGTGCTGATGGTGTTGTTAATGGTGAGGAAGCAGGGAGATTGCAGCAGTGTTGGTGGTGCTGGAAAGATTGATATCTTATTATCTATTATTTTTCGTTGATGGCTCTGGAAAGATGAAGAAAAAAGGAAAATAGTAAGAACAAAGTGTTTTTAACAGTGAAYGGGTTCATTGAYGGGATTGATAGATTGTAGTTATATGAGGAAATTTTAGAAAAGGAAAGAGGGGTGGAAGGTGATTGATTCAATTGGTATCCCTTTCTTTTTTTGGGTTCCTTGGTTTTCCACAAAAAGAAAGGTAGCTTATGTGGGRAGGTAGTCAGAGCTCATGGAGGGGATAGTRGGACTTTCAGAATTCTGATCAGGGAATTTGATGAGTGCCTCCCAAAAATGAGTTGACATGAGTTAAGAATGGAAAATAACCTTACATTTTGGAAAACACTAATACTAGGATCAGAATTTAGAAAGCAATTTGATATAGGTATAACAATAACTGTGGAAGTTCATGGAATAAGTACCGAAGGAATATGAATGCTCTTGGCTTGATGAAGAATGTCACCTAGTACCAGATAAATTTAATTGGAGAAAAAAGATCCATGTAACCAAACCTCAAATTTGATTTGGTTATGTTCTTAAGATTTTGTTCTGGATTAGTAGCTCCAATTCCAAATGCCCTTCAACTTAATTCTCCAAAGCTATACTCAAACTAGTTTTCATTTTTTCTATCTACTACCACAAAGTATCTTCTTCTGCTTTTCATTGTCCCCACCCTTTAAGGTGGTGGTTCCAGATACTCAGGTGACTCAAAAGCAGACGGCAGGAAAGCACTGTTTGGAAGGGTGGGGGGACAATGAAAAGTAGAATGAAAATAGTTTGAGGATATAAAAATATAAAAATAAATAGTTTCCAAATAGTTTGATGGACCGGAAATACTTGAAGGGCATCTRGAGCTATTTTCCTTTTGCTTTTAATACATGTCTATTGTTGCCTTCTATCTCCCTTACCCTGGCTGTGCCAGGTTTTATTGAACCTAGATTTTGAAATACTTATGGAGATTATAGTTCTGTTAGATATGTGATCTTCAGTCTTAGGGCATAATAGCTTTTATAAAGGCTCGGGGCATTTCTAGTTGGCCTTGGGACTTTCTTTCGTGACTATTGATCAGGTTATCATCCTAATTCACCACTCCTGTAAGTATACACATTTAACTTTTGAACTGTCATCCATAATAGATTACAAAAGAAAAAGAAAAAGAAAAAGAAAAGGAGAATGGATTAGCCTTGATCAGATGCTTAGCAGATAACCATATATTTCTCCTTTACTTATCAAAAAGAAAGAAATAATATGTTTATGTTACATCTCTGCTGTTGCAACAATGTTCAGTACTTCATTGTTATTATAGGAAGCAGATTGTTTTAGTATGTTTTGATCCTTTTCCATGTTTGACAGGTCATTGCACTATTCTATTATGCCTTCTCTTACTTTCCTGGAGGATCAGCCGGACTGAAGTTACTTTCTTCAACCCTTACCTCTTCTCTGCTGAGATGCTTTGGGAGGTGACATCCATGTCTTGGATGCATGTACGCTAGTGGTCATTTAGGAAACCATAACTAATACCAGAATAGATGTGATTTGAGCTAATGCACATTGGTTACTAGTATATTGGTTTATCTTATACTGTTCTTCAGAACTTAATGTAGTAGCAAAATTCTCTGTTGAGATACTCCAAGATTTGAATTTTGGAGTGTGTTTTTGGCTTTTACATCAAWTCASTGTATTCTTTGTTCCAGTACTGTTACTTTCCACTGCAAGGATCCTTTTGCCTTATTTTGAATCAAGAATTTTAGTTGTGATCAAAATATATTTTGGAAGAACAAAAACACATATATTAGCACAATTGTTATTTAGTTGTCTGTATAGAGCAGGACTTCTAACTTTGTTAATCAGAAGCAATTGAAAAGGCATGGTTGATATTCTTAGTTGTAAGGCCTTACAGAAATTTGCCTTGAAAGGTACACAGATGAGGAACCAYGATTATCCCATCTTCCGTGTTCTGGTTCGCTGTTTCAGTTTGAATTAAGAAATTCGATGTAATCTAAGAGAAATTATTTGAATTTGGAGATAAAATAATTAAAAAGATATTAAAATTCATATTTGTCTTTCTAATTATGACATACTTTTTAAATAAAGAATAAAAACAAATGATATTTTAAATTAAGAGTCATCCAAACGAAGCATTGTCTCCAAACCTTGGGAAGATCGGGAAACCAGAGCATTTGTTACTGGGATCTACTCCAGGAAAATATTCATGGGATATTATTCATCATGTTTTCAATAAAGCATTTCAATGAAGCATAGGACGATCCTCCCTCCAAGAGAGTTACTCTGCTCTTCTCTTTCATTTCCTTCACCCTCTTCCTAACTTTGTTCTCTGGATCCATTAGTTGCCTGATCCCTGCTTCTATCTCATCCGCTTTTACAATATCTTCTGTACTCATAAAAATGTCCTTCCTATAATCTATCTTAATCTCCACTGCCATCTCTAAATCCTTGACTAGCTGAAAGGCATTTCCCTGCTGCTCAGCATAGAGTGGCCAAGTTGCCATAGGTACTCCGAACCAGATACTTTCCAAGGTTGAGTTCCAACCACAGTGGGATAGAAAGCCTCCTATCGCAGGGTGAGACAAAACTTGAACTTGTGGTGCCCATCCAATGACTTTACCATTTTCTGCAGTTCTCCGCAAGAATCCTTCTGGTAAAATTTCATCTTGTTTTGCAAACTGGGTAGCAACCTCGCCAGGTGATGGAGGCTGTCTTAGAGACCATAAGAACCGGTGTCCACTGTGCTCAAGTGCATAGGCAATCTCCTTCACTTGTTCCTCGTCAAAATAGCCCCTGCTCCCAAAACAGAGGAACAATACAGATGAAGCAGGCTGTAGATCAAGCCAATTCAGAATCATCCTAACTTCATTGTTTTGGTCATTGCTTCCCTTGACATTCAGTAAAGGTCCAACAGCATAAACTGGTGGGATAGTCTCATCCTCATCTAGTTTCTTGATAGCATGTGATTCTAACTCGAGGAATGTATTGATTATGATCCCCTTCGTCTCCCTGTATCTTTTTCCCTGATCAAGAAAGACAGTGCTGCTTTCTCCCTTGTCAAATACAATAGAAGGCAGTAATTTAACAGGAACAGGGTTGATGTAAGTTGGGATCRATAATACAGAATCCGTACCCTTGTAATCGGTTAGATCTTGGTTGAAATCATCTCTTAGGCTTTGGAGATGGAGTACAAGACCAAGCATTGCTGCAGTTGTTGTGTAAAAGATATAGGTAGGAACCCCAAACTCATTAGCTACATCAATCATAGTGGTACAGAACATGTCTATAATGATCCCAGCTAGTTTTGATGATGCAGAATTGAAGATTTCGGCCAGAATATTCCTGACATAACTTTTATGACTTTCAAGAACCATTAATCTGCGGAGGAAAGGATTAGGAGCTACAAGTCCTGAAGAAGATTCACTCTCAGGTAGTTCAACAAAGCTGACCCGCGAAGYGGAAGCTGCAGAAAGGGATTTGATGTAGTTGGTGACTGTGCTATCAAAATCGAGCTTCACGGTGAGGATTCTGATGAAGATATGCTCATCTTGATCCGTAAGTAGCTTTGCCATTTCGATTGATGATACTAAGTGACCGATCTCCGGTGTCGGAATGAGTACCAGCTCTACTTTCTTCATCTCTCCCATGTTTGTTGTTGACTTGAGTTTTCTTGAACCAAAACTGGGCTTTGAACTGTCGGCTTCCTCGGGGAGTAAGGCGCTACGGGGTGCCCGACTGACGGTCAACCCGGGGAGATGAAGAGGAGATAGAAAGAGACCAAAAAAGAAAATAAAAAGAATTTGAATATATAAAAAGGATCAAATGTAATTTACATGCTGTCTTGAAATACACAGATCAATTAAATAAATAAATTAGTCTAAAATTCTTATTAAAATAATTCTTAAAAGAAAAAATTAATTATTAGAAAAAAATTAAAGGACTAAAATATCTTTTTTTCTTCTAAATTTTTTATAATCTACTTTGACGGGCTATCAACAACGACAATATATTAACAATTATTGTTTCATATTTGGGATTTAACCATATTTTCATTACTTGAATTTTATTTTATTTTTAAGAGCTTAGCATGGTGTCGCATATTATGTTATTAACCAATCGGCTTGGGCAGCTAAGGTAACATACGCAGCCATGTGAGCTTGAAAAAAAAGCCTTACATCAATTTTTGGTAAAAATTAAGTTGAAAAGTACTAGGAAGAACATTCTATGATTTATGAAGCTAAATGCTCAAATCTAATTAAGTATGGGATTAGAAAATATTAAGATGATAAACAGACCAATTATATGAAAACAGTTCTAAAAGAAGAGGAACCTTAAATTGCCTACAAAACCAAGAAACTGTGCAAAATAATGATTTCATAATAGGGATTCTCATATAAAAGAGAAGTTGAATCCTTATTCTTGCAGGACTACATGAAAATTTGATTCAGAACACATAATTAACCACAAAATAGTAGCAAAAAKTAAAAAAGAATTTAAAATTTTATAGAATGTTCGTCTTATGTAAAAAAATATCCTATCGTCTCTCAAAAATAAATTTCTTTCTTCGTGCTTGACTCGTAATCCCTGGCTAGTGTATTTTTATTTTAATCTATATATGTTTTGCATGCTAGATGCTAACTTGGATTACTAGGGGCCAGCCTGGGTTTCAGTTGATGGCCAGTGCTCTAGCTTGGTTACTCCCRATGGCCAAGCTGCGGCACTAGTTGATGTGTCAGCTCGTAGAACCTGCTAATGCCGAGGCCGTTTCCTGGTTACAGCTTCGAACATGGCTCAGGTACTCGTGCAGATTGCAGCTTCAACGGCTTTGCCATTCTCAGAAATCGATAATGTTGGAAGCACTTTTCTCCTAATGGAATATAGCTATATGCATGTGTTTGATGTAGTAATGGCACTTAACATATTTTGCTCTTTCTTAAACATACCCCATAGCATGTAAAGAAATAAAACGAACAAGGAGGAGTCAATACTAACTCCCAAAATAACAACACCTTGAATGAAAGTAAAATATATGTCAGTTACAGTACTTTGCGACTATTTCAGAAGTACTTGTTCGCAAAATTTAGAGAACATAATCGAAAAGATGTATCACTGATTGACAAGAAGTACATAAAATCTTAGTTGGGAAATGGACTGACAATAGCTTGCTACTGGACATGGTTAAGGTTCTTTAATCTTTYCTCCATCTCCTTGATATTTTGCCTCTCTTCTTCAATTTGCCTCCTCAGCTCAGAGACCTGTTTTTCAAGTTCATTAGATTCCTTCCTGTGCTTTATTTCCCTTTTCTGAGACTGCAAAVTCTCTTTCTCGAATTCTGAGGTACCCAATTGATAAGCTTCAATTTTAGCACGATTCTCCCCATTCTGAGCTCGAAGTATTTCGATAACTTGAGTTGCAACATCAAGCTCAGGATCTGAGCTTCTTAGATGAGTCTCATTTTCATTCAGTATTAACCTGCAACCTTCAAGTTTTTCTTTTTGCTTCAGTAAGCTATCTGTTTCCTCTTTGTCCAGTCTTAGCTCCCTAAGCAACATCCTATCAGTGCTAAATCTCTTCGCTGTTCGAATAACTGTCTTCTCTGCCCATTCCCTCTTCTCATTCACTAGTGCCCTAACATTCTCAACTTGTTCAAACAAATCCACCATCAAATCATCCTTCGAATCCTCAGAAGAAGTCCTTAGCCAGTCTTCAAATGGTACTTCATCAGGGCAATCTGCMAAGGACTTGACAAAGTCTAAATTTTCCAATCCAAAAGTATCTTTTGATGATTCCCTCCTCACAGAATATGGATCAGTAGGCTGAGGATCCAATGATATTCCGGTAGAGTTGACATTTAGCCTCTCCATAGAAGCTATGATTTCCTCCAACATCCCAGAATCAATTTCAGAATCAGAATCATTCTTGCTATCAGAATCTTTATAATTTTCAGTACCTTTACCACCACTTTGTTCTTGGCCTTGATCAATGTTCAAGCTTGACCTTTCATGGTGCTTCTTCCTCGACCTATATGATTTTCCTTTGTTCTTCTTCTTTTTACCTTTGCCAAAACCACCCATTTCCAGAAGTCAACACTGCAAAATTCAATAAATCAAATGGACTAGACAACCTTAAGTCTTCATGTCAAGAAACTTGATTTATGCAAGAAAATTTATACAGATTCCCTTAAGAGAAAATGGATACATATAACAGCATAGCTACTGCTCATCATCTCCTGTGATGCAAAGCATCAACCTCATGCAAATCTTCTAAATCAGATAAGATTAATAAAATCATTCCATSCAAAGAATGATATACATGAAAAAGAACATTTGATTTGATGTGTACATTCAATTTCGAACAAAGATTACAAAAAAAGAAATCGATATAAATTTATGAGCACTGTAAACGAAATTTTAAATTTCCTTTGAAGCAAATATTAGAATGAAATTGATATATATCTTGTCAGTTTAACAAACAAATGAGTTGAGAGTGAACGGGAATTCTCCATTAAAAGAAAGCAAACCTGCTCAAAGTGAGATGAACCTCCAAGAGAGAGTTGAAATTGGGGGAACGGAAGAAAGAGTATAGCTTCTATTGAGAGGAAGAACTAAACAATAACCAAAAGAAAGAACGTTATATAAAATTGAATCGATACTTACTATGTATCGAGTAATATATTATTTCTATATTTTGTAATTTCCGTTACACACGTAAAAATCATGACAACTAGGAAAATATTGTCATTTTGAAACTAATTAATATTAATGGTTCATTCGAGTGTTTACTTACATGTACTATTTCTAGCAATGATGAACGAGTTGGCTTGTAGGCTTAGGCCGACTTGAGTCAAGCCCCCAACCCTTAGCTCACCCAGATGTGCCGAGTTTACCAAAGGTGGCGACCCGAGCTCTGCTAAACTGACAAGGTAGATATTGGGCTAAGCCCGACTCGAATACCTAGCTCGTGGGCTCATGAGCACTTGCTGGGAAAACGATRGATAATTTTTTATTTTTTATTTTTTATGTAATTATAGTTTATTAATTTAAGTCTTATTTTATATGTAAGGAAATGAAAAATTTTATGTAAGAAATAAAATGATTTTTTAAAAAAAAACCACCTGGAATTGGTGGGACGTTTGTTGTGGATTCKTACCGCTTTGATTAATAATCAAAATAATTTTTATATAGGAGGGGGAAGGGGACTTAGGGTCAAAACTTCCCAAAAAGAAATAGATAATATTCAAAAATTAAAGGAAATATCTGGAATTTAAATAAAATATAAAATTATAAATTAGTAAATTTAACTTCTTCATTCTTGTTCAACATCTAGTTCATCTTTTTCTTCACCCTTCAAATCATCTTCAAGAGCCTCAGGGGTCAAACTTTGTTGTCAGTCTATGGCTCTCCAACAATCTAATGCACATCAAGATTCCTAAGGTGAAAGGGAGAACTGACTTCTTCAAACATCCAATATTCGTCCAATCTCACTAAATACACTTTTTGGTATCACTGTTGACACCAATACAACCAAGATATCCCGCGACATTCTCAATGGAATTGGAAAAGTCCTTTTATGTTCATGCCACCATTTAAGAATATCAGAAACATCAAATTTATCTTAAACTGGTGGATTTATTTCATTATTTCATAGATTGAGACCTTATTAAGTATTGATTTATATATGTTTGTCTTTGTTTCTTTAAAAGAGAATGAGGGTTAAATCCTTCACTCATTGAAGTTGTCGTAGATGAAGAAGCATCCATCTATGCATTAGCATTTGAAGAGCTAGATTTTGCATTCTCATTAAACATGTATAGCTACTAAACGGAGTCTGTTCGTGATTCAATTAGTAAGTCACAAGTGAAGGAAAGTATTGGATTTTGATTATTAAAAATAATCAATAATTCTTTCAAATCTTGATGCGTTTGCCTAGGATCTAAACACAATGCAATGTAATATTAAAGGGGTTTTATCGTAGTATTTTTAAATTTTTTTAACATATTTCATTATAATCCAAAAGTAGTGGATTCTTGACATAGAATAAAAACATGAGCTACTTTTACTAAGGCTGGAATCATATTGTCATGTACAAAATCGGGTCTAAGCCTTTATTTGGTACGTAACGCGATCATATCTTCTAATGCTTCCTTTAAAGGATACAAAGCTTGTTTACAAAATAGAGCTTTTCAAACTGGGTCAAGTTTCAAAATCGAATCTATACCCATATTTAAAAAGTGATATAACCGTATTCTTTAAAGTTTTCCCAAAGTATAAGGCCTCCTCATAAAATTGAGATTTCTCAACGGGATCATGCCCTAAAATTAAATCTAAACCCGTATTCGAAAGGTGAGACAACCTTATTCTCTACTATTATAATGGTGAGAATGTAATCTGACTACTCCTTGCAAACAAAGAACCCAATAATTAAAGTTTCATGAGAAGGTGCCACAGTCATGAAATTGAAGTTCAGCAACATTCCCTGAGCAAATAGAAAAAATAAAAAGAAAGAAAAGAATGGGGTTTCATGTTTTAATCCAACAACAGCATTTGCTAGTGCTCAAGTTCAATCGTCACCTGAACTCGACCAGCCAAAAAGTCATCAAGCTACAGAAACCACGACAATCAGGAGGTGGTTAAGGCTCAGACCGTTCTTGAATTCACAATGGAAAAGTTGCCAAGACATACAATATTGTTGAATCTGCGCTGAAGGAAAATTAGATGTTCTTAGAACATGGAAAAATTACACTTGTTAGTGAGGAGAGAGATCGACTTTCATCAGATTAATGTCTTGGCGCGCACGATTGGGTCCTTTGTTCTCCAARGATTGATGAAGGTGATGTTCTGATTGGCGGTGATTTAGATGAAGGTGCATACTCTTCCGCTGATGGTTCATCTACTTCAAGTGCCAATTCCAGTGCAGAGCAAGAAATAGTGATTGGTATGAAAGATGAGACGATGAAGCTGCTTGACAGACTGATTGGACTGTGGCAGCAACTTGGAAGTGATTTCAGCTATTGGGATGGCTGGAATAGGTAAGATATCTGTGGCGCATAAATGATCTTTCAATTGCTTATCATGTTCATATTCATGCATAGATTTTGGTGTCTCAGTCCTATCACGAGAGAAAATTATTGCGTGACATTTTGATCTCTATTGTTGGTGAGAAGATCCAGTTCTATTCTTTAGTAAAGAAGACACAGGAGAAAAGTTGTATAAATTTTTGAAAGGAAAACAATTCTGACTGTGCTAGATGAGGTATGGGATCCTAAAGTTTGGAACAATTTGCGCCAAGAATATCTCAATTCTAGTAAAGTTTTTATTACTAGCACAAATGAGGATGCCAGTTCCAAACATTGTGCCCGATTGAATCCCTTCACTTTTTGCACTTCCTAAAAGAAGATGAAAGTTTGGATCTTTTTTGGAGTAAAGTATCTAACAACAATCGCGTCCCTGAAGAATTGATGAAAGTATTCTTCAGAAAGTAGGAGGGAGATGGTTGCCACCAGTAATGGTTTACCTATTACTATTGTTGTTATAGGAGGACCTCTTGCCAAGGAAGAGAAGACAAAAGAAAAGTGGACAGAGTTGGCTAAGACTATCAGAGCATCTGCAAATTGTGATCTTGAGTAACCTAATTAGCATACAAGCTTTAAGTTATAAATACCTGCCATTTCCATTGAAATCATGCTTTCTTTATCTTGTTTCATTCCTTGAAGATTATGAATTGTCTGTAAGGAGGTTGATAAGGTCAAGGATTGATGAGGGTTTCTTTCAACCAAGGTCATGAATTCATCGTCGCTCCTCTTTGAATGCTAATGAACTGAAGGGTAAAATTTTTATTCTTCGTATTAGAATTTGTAAAAAAAAACCACTTATTAAAGGACGAATGAAATACTTATTTCTCTCCTTGCAGCGGCAAAAATTATCATTGTTCTCTCTTTCTTTTTCTTTTCCATGGCCAGTTTGCACAATTCCAAAAAGTGGATTGCAAGTTTTGAAAAAAAATGAAACCCTTAAATGAAGTTTCATAACAATTTTAGAAACAAAATTGAAATTCACACTTATTATGATGCTATATGAAATTTATGGCAATTGGATCACATATGAATGATTATTTTATTATAACAAATTATCCCAAACAGACCGTACATCATAAAGCCCATCCAAACTAGGTGGTACGTGGCCAACACTTGGTCTTTCAGACAAAATTTCTAAAACATTGGAGTTTGCGAGGAGTGGATTTCACATAAAAGGCTATTTCGTTCCTACCAGATAAAGTGAACTGCCGGAAAGTATGACTTTTGCCTGTTTATGTTCAAAATAATATTATTACTAATTAATTAGTCAAAAATATAACTTAAACAGTAATAAAACGAGTCTAAAAATAAATATAATTTTTTTAAAAATTTTAATATATTTGCTTGATGAAACTAATTTAAATTCAGCTTGAGTACATTCACATAGTTTGACTCTTATTCGGAAGAAAATATATTTTATAACTTTTTTAACTTATCACTTAAGTAAGAATAAAATATAAAATCTCATTTCGACTTAATAATTAATCAAGTTAAAATTAATAATTATATCGAATCAAGATGTTCTACATCTAGATTCTGTTAATTTAAAATGTTGATGGTCTTGGATCCAATCTAATTASACATGGTGTCATGCTTAAAAGAGCCAATGGTTGGTGGAATATGACTTTAATTTTCATACCTTTTTCTTTCACGTACATAAAAAATGGATCTCAAATTAATACTACTCTATTCCTATCATAATAATTATCTTTTTAAACATTTTTTTGAATTATTTTTTATTTTATAAAATTAAGAACGTATTAAATACATTATTTTATACTTTACTTCTAATTAATAGCTTTAGTTAATTCTAAAATATCATTTTTAATGTATTGGATATACACATTGGTCAAAGCATTAAATAAGTTATTACATCCGTTTAATAATATATGTTATCTTGGAGAGGACGCCTCCTTTCAAAATATAAGTCATTGTATAAGAYCGAGAATAAATATTTGAATTTTATCTCTATTTATATACTTTGAAAATTGACTTGCTTGATTCTTTTTATATTTTTCCAATAGACTTTAAATGAGATTGAGAGTTTATTTTGAGATGTGTGAGAGAGAGAGAGAGAGAGAGATAGAGAGAGGGAGAATGATAATTAATAATATCTTGAATTAAGAGAAATTAAAAAAGATAGAGGAATAATGGTACATTATGAACCTTAGTAAAAGACATTATTATATTTCGTAATATTAATCTATGTGTATAGGTGTAACATGACTTATATTATAAAACAGAGGTAGTAAAAAGAATGTTAGGAATGACATTTTATTTAAAATTTTATAAAAATTAACACTTTTTTATTATGTATAATCTCATCTAAAAGGATAGTTAATCTAAAACAGAGGGACTAATTTGTAATATATAGAAAATGGAATATGGTCCGTTTCTAGAACATCCTTTCACCTGCACCATGTATTTCACATGCTAATTGATACTAATTTCAATTATTCTTTTGAATAAGATTACGGCGTAGAGTAAAAAAGTGTTGATTCAACACTTGCCTCATTGGTAAACCAATAATGTCTTTGATGAACAATGAAGGCGGGAATATTAATTCCCTCAGTCTTCTCCCTGACAAATTAAAGAAAAGGTTGTGACGAACCAACTTGAAGACTCGTATTCAATCAAAGACGCAAAATACTCCATCTTCATGGAGGAAAGAAGATTAAAATAATAGTATTTTTTTTTATTCGATTGAAGAAGGAACCCCATTATTCAATTTGCACCCAACATTGACAATCGGCCCATAAGAACTTATTTCTATCGTAATTAAACAAAGAGAGCAGCAAGATACTCAGATCTTCCTCAAAAACATACACGGATCTTCTTCCCAGCTAAGTACAGATCATGACAATTGTTTTTTAATTCTTAATTTTGAAATTCAATGTTTTTATTTTATTAATAAAACTAATGCAGATTCGATGAGAATTGTATTTATAGAGTTGGCTATGGTAAATTTGCCTAGCTAGATTTATTAATGCACTTAGTTTTTATTTCAAAAAAAAAGAAAAACTATATTTATTTACGGAAATCATCGATCTTCATTTCTCTACGATTAGAGATGGATTTTTAATTTCTTTTATTAATTATATTTATTATGAAAAAAAAGAAAAAGATCGCATTAGCTAAGAAATTCTATCAGTCGTCTCCGAACGCGAATGTGGAGAGCTACATTTAAGTTAGTACAACGACCGACTAAGAATATACTAAGAAACTTGTTTAGCTAATGGTTATGGTTGGGCACAAACAATACGGTTCCCATGAAAATCCTGGACCAACCAGCATGTTTAAAATGCATAGCTCATAACAACCTGGACACGTGGGTTTACAGGATTAGCGGAAAACATTTAAGACCTTTCTTAAGAAGAGGACAAAAAACATTTAAAATAATAGACAGTTCCTTTTTTTTATTTGAATAAAATAATAGACCACTCTCATGTCATGTGGAATATTAATATATGGCAAATGGCTCTGTTGAAAATCTAGTTCAAGTTAAAAATAAAATTAAAAAAATTCTTTAGAATTTCCTCTATTATTTTCAAGATTTAACATTTCAAAGATGTTCAAACTTTGACTGCTTGACCTTCAAACTATGGAAACCTCTAATGTTGCATCAATTATTGACATTCAATAAATCTTTATTGTATGACAATTAATATCTAGTAAAACGAGCAATCGAATTCAAAGCTYGCATTMGATATATTATATCAACTTTATATTTTTTAAACAAAATAAAATAAAAAATAACTCTTACTTATGTGATTTTTTTAATAATTAAAAATATTGTTCGACCTTAATACTTTCTTAATTTTTTTTACTTTCCATTCATAAATTTATAATGTAAAAAAAGTACCTTTTTATATATTAAAAAAATTATCTATATATATCTCTTTGGTTTCAAAATAACTGTTCATGTGATTATATTTTTTATTTCAAAATTAATTGTCATTTTTTAAAATGAAAAACATTTTCTTTTTTCTATTTTACCATGCATTAATTATTCTATTACTTTTTTACTTATTTCAATTTTTAAAAAAGATTCAAAGCAGGATTAAAATTGTCATGATTAACAAATGGTAAAAGCCAGCAATCTCTCATCTTCTGAAAAATCAACATCAAGAAATGGTTAATAAATGCAGGTCCTATCTTTACCTAAAAAAATGCATGTCCTATCTTAATAAATGTCTGACATGTTTATAGATATACACGTATGTTGAAAAAAAAAACAAATAATGATGTAACACGTTTTAAATTATAATCATATTTAGCTATGAGAATGAGTCTTTGGATCTGATCTCTCTGTGCTCACCCCCATTTTCTCTTTTCATAATTTCAATTTTGTCATATGTATCGTATCACAAGCTTGTAGGGATAAACTAAAAAGAATACGATTCATGAAAAGAACTTTTTCTTTGTTGACTGGAATTTTGTTGCGTGGACAGACATGATCATAAAGAGACCACAAGAATGAGAGTCCAACTCATTCCTACAGCTCTATATAATCTCTTATCTAAATTGAACTTCCCAACAATCAACAGAATGAAAGCAATGGAGAAAAGAGAACTGGTTTTCATTTCTTCTCCAGGAATGGGTCACATAGTTTCCACAGTTGAAATAGCAAAGCTTCTTCTAAATCAAGATGAGCACCTTTCGATCACAGTTCTCATAATCAATTTTCCTTCTGATACAAAATCCATCTGCTACACAAAATCCTTGTCTAGAGCTTCGAATTCACAGATAAGGTACGTTGAGATCTCCCAGGAAGTGCCCTCATCAATTCAGTATTCGGTTTTTCTCTTTGAATTTATAGACTTGCATAAGAGCAAGGTAAGGGAAATTCTAGCTGAAATTTCCAGTTCTGAATCAAAGAAACTTGCTGGAATCATCGTAGACATGTTCTGTAGTTCCATGATTGATGTAGCCAATGAGTTTGGAGTTCCTAGCTATGTCTTTTACACTTCTGGTGCTGCAATGCTCGGTCTTGTTTTACATCTCCAAAGCCTAAGAGATGATTGCAATGAAGATGTGACTGAATACAAGAACCTAGACATAAATCTTCCCGTTCCAACTTACAGAAATCCTTTTCCAACAAATGTATTACCTTCTATAATCTTTCACAAAGAAGGGGGTTGCAAATATTTTCTTGATATTACCAAAAGGTATAGGGAGGCCAAGGGAATCATTATCAACACATTTCTTGAATTAGAATCCTATGCAATTCAAGCTCTGTCCGAAGATAAAAACATCCCACCAGTTTACACGGTCGGCCCAATATTGAGTTCTGGTGAGAACCAAGAATCGGAAATGGTTAGAAAATGGCTAGATTTGCAGCCTGATTCCTCAGTTTTGTTCCTCTGCTTTGGGAGCAAAGGTTGTTTCGAGAAGGACCAAGTGAAGGAAATAGCATTAGCTCTCGAGCGTAGTGGACACAGATTCTTATGGTCTCTAAGAAGACCACCAGCTCAAGGTAAGACGGAACTTCCGGCTGACTACGACAACCCAGCAGAAGTGTTGCCGGAAGGGTTCTTGCAGCGGACTGCAGACGTAGGAATGGTTATCGGTTGGGCGCCACAGCTGACCGTGTTGTCTCATCCTGCTGTGGGAGGATTTGTGTCACATTGTGGTTGGAATTCCACGTTGGAAAGTGTTTGGTGTGGGGTGCCAATGGCAACTTGGCCGCACTATGCTGAGCAGCAGGCGAATGCATTTCAATTGGTGACGGATTTGGAAGTGGCTGTGGAGATTATGATGGACTATAGAAACGACCGGATGAAGACTGAACAGATTTTGAGTGCAGATTTGATTGAAGAGAGGATAAGGACTTTGATGCAGCCTGAAAATGGGATCAGAAAGAGGATGAAGGAAATGAAGGAAATGGGCAGGTCGGCACTCAAGGAGGGAGGATCATCATCTGCTTCCATTAGATCTTTCATTGACAATGTTAAGAATAATATCCAGTAATTGTGTTAAAGTGGTAGGTT
>MEJB01000095.1:223436-241572 GCA_001752375.1 Rhazya stricta
AACTCTTTGCATATAAATAGGACATCCTCAAGGTATATTTATACAAATTGAAGCTTTCAATATAGACTCCCAAGAAGAACGCAAGCTCTCAAGAAATTGAAGCTCTCAAAGAAGACGTTAGAATTTCGAAGAACTGAAGATCAAGAACTCTATACCTAAAGATTCAACTTTTGCAGTGAATCGTTGAATCGTTTATCGTTCATCAAAGAATATTCAAACTTCCCTATTGATGCAAATAAAGATTCGACTTTTGAGGCATATATATTCAAAAGAAGAATTGAAAGACAAATTCGACTTTGATTTTGAATTTTTAGAGATTGTACTTCACCCCCTCAAATATCAATAAAATTTTACATTTATCATTACTTTTCTTGTCTTTTAATTAGACTCGAAATTTATTTATGTATAAATTTCTGGCATGCTCAATGAGACCATCTCTGCTTCGCATCTCTTCTTCTCATCAAGTTTAAATAAAAGTTTTACTCATGAACTCACAAGGTTCAAAAGGTTGATGCTCGAGGTTCTCGTTATGAGGAATCCATAACAAGGAGCAAGGCAAAGTTCTTTCAAGTATGGCTTCTAGCAAGACTATAAAATCAATTCCAAATGAAGCTACAAGCGCTAGTTTGTTATGTAATTTCTTTTCAATAATTTGCCTTCTTTATTGTATTTTTCTACTTATCTCTCTTTTCTTTACATATTAATACAAATTAAGTACTTCTTGAAGTTTCATCATTGTTCACCACGGTAGGGYATTAGTCATGTTCGACAAACAGTCGAGCCGAAAAGTTCCTCTTGTGTGATACAATTTAAATTAGCATGTATTTATTTTGATTAGGATTAGATTTTTTTTGCAGGGTAGGGAATTATGGTTGGATTGTGAAAGTTATGAATTCACGAGATAAATCATCTTGTAATAGGGAGGATTTCTCTTACATCTACTTCCTATTTCTCTCTATTTTTTCTTCCCATATCTTTTCTGTGGTGAATTCTTCTCCCTAGTTTTCTCCCTACTGTTCTCTAGCTCATTGATCTTTTGTGGTTGTCTTTCTTTCTCATTCAAGAAGAACAAGAAGAAGAAGAAGATTTAGACAAGAATTTGATCGATGGATCAATATCCTAACATTGCTAAGTGAACTTTAGCTTGAYTGTGATGGTATCATTTTCTTTAACACAAAAAATTAGTCGTTCTGAATAGCTAATAATATGCAGCCAAGCCGATAAGGTATCAAGTTCAATGGAACCAAAAGAAGAAACGGAAGGAGGTATCTAAGTAGAATCGCCACGAAACCATTGGCCAAATCCCCGAATCAGCTTGGTAATAATAATTTAAATAAAGAAAACAYCCTCTTTTATTTRAAATCTTTTAGCCTTTGTGAGTAGTTAGAGATTCTCCAATGTTGATGCTTGATCTTCAATTAAGACTCCTTACTGAAACTTCTTCCAAATGTGCTCTCGAAATTCTTCAAGAGATTGTTCGATAGCTGATGGTTCAAAAATAACCAACCGGAAGATTGAAACCAAACACAAACAAGGATTCACAAATAGCTAAGTAAATTTTACAATTTACTTACAAAAAGAGAACACTATTTTACTTTTGTAAAAGTTCACGTTAGTTCTTAATAAACTCGTTAGCCACTACTATATTCTTAGGGCAATAAATAAGTATAATTGTGGTTTCTTACTTTGAGTTGGATTTTAGATTCCTAATATCACTCTAATATTCTTAATTCCTATCTTATAGAATATGAAATAGTCTAGGATACATACTATATCATAACCCAAAACAATCTCAATTGAATATTGAATATTCCGTAACTCACTCAAAAATATTTTCATACATCAATTTCTATTAAACAGTTAACGTGCATATAATCATACTTGGGTGTTTAGATACATGTTTTAAATGTGTGCATACTAAAGCTAGAACATATATAATTATAGACTATTCATGTTCTTAGAGAATAATATTCAGCAATTGTGGTAAAGTGGTAGGTTGAAAGTTCTTGAATACGATTCATATCTCTTTTATAATGTATGAAGAAAAAGCAATGAATAGGCATTTGTCTGATGACGCAGCAGATTTCTTTCCATTTCATTAGGAAGCAAGAAAATAATAAGGGAGGGTTATCTTTGTCTTTCAATTTTGTATTCACTTTGTGTTTTCTATTTTAAATGTATGTTTTAAGATGGCTGAAAATGTATTTGTTTTGTCACTATAAAAGATTGTGTTTGAAAATAGAAAATCGAAAAAAAATTAAGTATTGTGGATGCGCTTTTCACATTTTCTGAGAGTCGAAGCATTTCATATGTTTTGATTTTATTCACTTTTTTTTCTTAAAAATATGAAAAATGTTTCTATTTTGTGTGAAAAAAATTTAAATGTTTTTTGGAACGCATATTATAAAATGGGTAAATAAACACATTTCAGCATTTTAAAAAATTAAAATTAAAAATGACCTGAAAGTAACAAAAAGATCGTGAAGGTAAGAGTGCTGATTGGGTAAGTAAAAGCTTGAATAGACATTAAGATTTTCTTGATAATTGGCCTAGCCACCAGAGCTAAAGGGCTGATTAGTCCATTTGACAAAGCAAATAATTATAATGAAAATAATCATAAATGATAAATATAAAAGAACGGAGAGAATAATTAACTTCAGCAAGATGAGATTCTACTTTCGCTCTTGGCAACCCAAGCTACTCAATGGGATTGGGTAGGCTTCTTCCTATTTTGAATGGAATTTTATAATTTAGAAAAGAATTAGAATACATTGTAACAAAAGATATATTTTATCAGGRGTGTGAAATGTGCGTGTCTAAAAATTTTAAATTTATGATCATGTTTAATAAATTTTTTCGTCCTAATATTATTTTGAATGAAATTCTATAATTTGAAAAAGAATTAAAATACATTGTAACAAAAAGTTTATTTTATCAGGGGTGTGAATAAATTACTTCTATGTTTGGAAAGTGTTTCTCGTTTAATTCAAAAAATAAGATTTATTATATAGTGAGCTTGGGTGTATTGGATTTATGGTTTACGATATAGTATTTTATAGTTTCTTATTGTTAGAGTGTTTTATTATTTAGGTCGTGTAGAGAGATGAGAGTATAGAGAGTAGATTGATGAAGATGAGAGCATGAGCAAGGTTGATGAAGCCATTATTTTCTAGGTGATGGAGTGCATATGCAAAGTAAGTGGGCAATGAGATTTAGTATTGTGAGTAATAATAGTGCGTAGGATGCATTAGGATTACTATTCCATCAAAAATGCCACATTTGTTAGTACCAAAGAAGAGCGATCAAAGTGTTTCAATAAAAGTTGAGTAATTGGTATCGGAAAAAATTGACTAAATTAGGTGCTTCTAAGAAAGATCTAGAAAATGCAACTGTTTACTAAAAGTGCTAGTGGTTATATTCGATATGAGTGGTAGAACCCTAATCCAAAATTACAATAACTAGAATATACATCATTAATATTTAATTATCTAGAGAGTTGTTCAAAGTTATTTAGTATTTTTATTATGGTGATATCTCGTTATTTTATTATAGTTTTAATAGATCCTAACTAAAGTGATAGTCAGAATGATTTAATTAAATTAGACTATTCGTGATAATTTATTATGCTACATATTGTAAATATTAACGCATCGATTATTAATATTTGTTGCTACTAATCTTCTGTTTATATATAAGTTTAAAGAGGATAAGTACTGGAACGTAACAATAAAGTTCATATTACAGGTTAATTAGTTAAAATAATTCCTTCTTAAAGATCAGACGTATAATAGTAAGTTTAAGTAAATTATATAAAATTTATCATAAGTCTAATTACAGTTTCAAAAACATCAGTCTCGTAGGTTAGTGTGTATGGAGTACGTAGAATCTGAAGTTAGTTATATTGGATCTTGTATATTATATTACTAAGTGATAATAATATATAAGTAGAATAAATTAAAATAAAAATGTAATATTATATTTTTTATCATTTGTAGATCATTTGCATAAAAACAATTTACTTCCTATAACAGTTTTATGGAAAATATCCTTATTATTAATATATTACAGAACACTAATCTAAGATTACAAATATACAATATTTTGTACTAATAAAAATCAAAACTTTCTTTCGTATTTTGAAATGACATCGTATTAAAAAAAGAAATCTTCATTAATATTTTAAATATTATTAAATATTATCGTATTTACTTTGCAAAACTTGACGGGTGGAAGATGAAATCCTGCAATGCGGCTGATATTGTTGTAGTGAAGAGACGTAATGAATGCGCCTCTCTGATAAAGCATCCACGACAACTTATGCAACCGAGGATAATGATTCGAAGAAGAACCACAATCATTGAATGTTCCGGTCATACCTGCTCTATCCTTGTATTCGGAGATGAAGAATAAAATGCACATTTGAATTTCTAATGATACAATTAGTGAATAATACTAATCGAATGTTGGTAGTTAATATGGAGTTAAAGCCCTCATTAGTGAGCCACAAAAATTTTGATTTTACATCAAAACGTATAAACTGAAGTCGAAATATGGTTGTTAAGGACTAAGTTTTGAATATTGTACTTAATTTTTAATCGGTAAATAAATATTGTTAAGAAATAAAGACATGCTTCCGCATGTAAAAAAAATGTACTATCGTTAAAAGTCGAAAAATCATAACAATGAAAAAATGTTTTTTAATTACTTTATAGGGAAAGTACCAAATCATAAGCTTTTTCAGTAAAAAGTAAATAAGACGAGAAATTAGGATTTACTTTTAATAAGATAAAAAAGTATATTCATCAATGTAGATGATAATTAAAAAACATTCCATCGTAAACTTATATAAGAATAAATTACTTTTATAAATATTATTATAAACATTAATAAAGTATTTTACTCATTAACTTTTCGTTACAGGAATATAGATAATTTTTATTTTATAATACTGATAATATTTGCCACAGTCTTCCAAACCGAATAGAAGTGCGAGCTTGGCTATTCCTTATGGCAGGCTCCATCCCAGGTAGCTACAAATTTGTGCGTAGCGAAAATGTTATAGCACTGAGTACAGAATTTGCAAAGCAATCTTCCTCTAAAAGACAAGCCCTGCGCCAAATACTAAGTCAAACTTTTCAACTCTCACTCTCCTCACCTCACCCTCACTCACCCTCGAGATTGAATACCTTGCTCGTGCAATGACATATATCTAATTGAACCTTCTGGAAGAGAATGACCATGCCATTTTAGTGCTGAATGGATCACTATCACCAAGCAGCAAATCAAGAAGAGAGCGTTCAAGAAGGCTCCTTTCTTGCCCTGAAGGGGTTGATCAACACTGCGCCCTTCTGTAACTTGCCTTGATCTTGTGGGCCATTTAGCGAGGGATGAAGTATTTTGGGTGGCTTCCGGCGGCATTGATCTAAGTTTGGCAGGAAAAGCCCCCTCCGTTTTGGTACATCTGGACGTGAGTACCTGTCCACACCCTTGATAATTTTAGGGTTTCAATTGATTCGTTGGCCTTTTCTCTCCTTTCCCGGCGCCATTGCCATCCCAATGCGGCCGAGCATGTGGTCGAAAAATGAGGGGGGAAAAAAGCGTTATTGAACAGAATAACACAAAATTCACACTCGAGCAAATTTTATCAATCAATAGCAATCAATGAACTAAGCAAATATAAATGGCAATGGAAAAGATCAAATCACATTTTGGTCGCATTTATGTTTGATTTCTAGCTCATGGTTAAGTGATTTCTTGAAATTTTGATAGTTTCCTCTGATCATTTTCTTCAACTATTGTCTTTTCAAATATTACCTTTTGCATTGCGTTTCTCTACTTAACTCTCTTTTTTTTAGATATTAATACAAGTGAGTTTCCTGAAGTTTCATCCTTGTTCACAATGATAGGGATTATTCATGTTCRTTAAGCCGAATTCGGTTTGACAAATTCCAGAAAGTTCATCTTGTCTGATGAAATTTAAATTAGTATATACATATTTTGATTGAGGATTAGATTTCTTGCGGTATGTAGATGCAATACTTAACTCTCTTTGTGAGTTTCCTGAAGTTTCATACTTGTTCACAATGATAGGGATTATTCATGTTCGTTAAGCCGAATTCGGTTTGACAAGTTCCAGAAAGTTCATCTTGTCTGATGAAATTTAAATTAGTATATACATATTTTGATTGAGGATTAGATTTCTTGCGGTATGTAGATGCAATAATTAAATTTTTTTTTTTTAAGTTTCAATTAAGATTAGATTTCTTGATGCATGCATTTACATTCAGTAAGGGATTTATAGTTAGATAGTAAAAGTTACGAAATTCACGGATAGATCACCTTATAATAGGGAACGATTTCTCTCACATTCATCCGTAAATTTTTCTCATTTTTTTCCTCCATATCTTTCGCCATCGTGAATTTTTGTCCCTAATTTTCTCTCTGCTGTTCTCTAGCTCATTATTCTTATCCCCTATCCTAAMAATTCAGATATAGGATCATTTCTCAGTCAGTAAACTTGCAGACCGAAATCAAAGTCACAAAAGATTAGCATGGGAGATTCTAAAGTAACACCAGTTCCAGCTTCTACGTTTGATGAAGCAGCAGAAGCAGGTCAGTTGCATATATCTTGAATATTTTTACATAAATTTGACAATCAAAACATCGATTTTTTCATCTGAATATGCTATCCTTCCGTTGGTGAACAGGATACGAGATTGTTTGGGATGCCGTGAAACGCCATTTGTTAGCGGCAATATGCTGTTCCGTGCTTGGGGTTGCCATAATAGGAGCTTTAGCAACATTAAGCATCTTTCATCTTAGCCATCCGCTTGTTGTTTTCTTCATCATTTTTGTAATCCTCTCCTGTTTTATACTTGCATTTGATCTGTGTTTTGGTGCAATTAAACATCTTAGAACAGGTGGGTTGGCTTCCGTAGGAGTCTTGCTGTAAATACTATTGTATTTGCCATTTATGTTGCCTTTCTTTCTCAATCAAGAAAAAAGATGATTTAATCAAAGAATTCGCGTGGTTTTTTCTGTTTTCTTTTTATTATTCTTAACACAAAGATTTGGTCTATTTGAATTGCTAATAATATATGCCAAGCTGATAGGATATCAGGTTCACTGCCTCCAAAAGAAACAGCCGAAGGAGGTACTTTAGCAGAATTGCCACAAAAATCGGCCAAATCATTGAATCGATTAGGTAACTTAAAGATTGGCCTGACGATTCCCAACTATTTATAAGTTGTAACTTTGGCATGAATTACTAGTCAAGCACATTTTAATAACAATATTTTTAATCGTTTCGCAATTCGCTCTTATTTGTTATCCTTGCATCTAGAAAATAAAAATTTGTTTTAATCTATTAAGAATTTGCTCATAATTAAAAGGTATTATAAAATTCGACGAGTCAACGACTAAGCATGTCGAACTTCAAATTTGTTATGTTTACTCACATAAATAACTCTCAACAGATGCAACACGAGACCTAGTTTGGCCAATTCACCATTAACTAATTCCAATATGTAAGAAAATTTATTTTTTTCACAAAACGCTGAAATCATTTTGCTAGCCTTAAAGCAACAAAAAAGAAAAAAAAAATCAGTTTTTATTGTAAACATTATCAATAAAACATCTAAGGAGGCAGATGATGAACCTCCCTCTTTGAGTGCCAATCTGCTTTTTTCCTTCATCTCTCCTTCACCTTGTTTTTCTGATTTCATTTTCAGGATCATCAAACACCTATAATCCTCCCTTCTATCAAACCTGCACTCAAAATTTCTGGAGTGTTTTGTCTTAAAATCATTCCTATAAATCCATCTTAATCTCTCCACAGCCATCCTCAAAATCTTCACCGTTTCAAATGCACTATTCACTCTGTTGTTCAGCATAGATTGGCCAGTGCCGTTGGCGCACTCCACACCAAACACTTTCGAGTGGTTGAGTTCCACCCCACAAATGTTGACACAACCTCCCATCGGCCCGGGTGTGACAGCACTGCCACTTGGGCCGCCCCGCCCGAAAATGATTTTTTCCGGTCTGCGCGCTGTCCCCGTTTCATGGAACCTTTCTGGCAAGAACTTCTAAAGTTTGCGTACTCTCCAGGAAGTTCAAATTTTTGCCTTTCAGCCTGGGTGGCCCTTCCTTAAAAGACGCTACAGGAACCTGTGTCCACTGTTCTCAAGAGCATTGGCAATTCCTTCACTTGCTTCACAGAAAATGACCCAAAAGCTTCCCCAAAGCAGAGAGGAAAACACACGAGGAGTTGGATGAAGGATCGAGCCATTTTCAGATCAGCTCAGAATTCTTGTTTTCTGCATGTTTAAGATTTCGTATTGGGCCCTGCTGTGTATAAAGTTGGTGGGACGTTTGGATCTCCTTGGACAGAGCTTGAACAGCATGGGATTCCAGCTCAAGAAAAGTGTTGATTACGATTCCCTTGGTCTCTCTGTATCTTTTGGCTTGATCAAGAAACGCGTTGCAACCTCCTTCCTTGTCAAGGATTATTCCTGGCAAAACCTTAACAGGAACCAGGATTAACGTAAGTTTGAACAGCTAAATTTATGTCATTGTCCTTGTACTCTGTAACGTCTTCGTTGAAATCATCTCTTAGGCTTTGAAGATGGAGAGCAAGGCCAAGCACTGCAGCACCAGAAGTGCAAAAAGACAAAGCTAGGAACTCCGAATGCATTGGCTACATCAATCATTGTATTATAGAACATGTCTATAACGACTCCAGCAAGTTCACATGTCTCAGAAATGGAAATTTCAGCAAGAATATTACTTACATTACTTTTGTTGGACTCAATCGATTCATAATGCATGAACTTGGATGTGAATCCTAAAGAGGATGATTCTTGAACGAGCTCCACAAATTTCATGATCTTGGTATCAAAGGGAGACTTGATGATGAGGACCGTGATAGAGATATGCTCATCTCGATTTACAAGAACACTGGCCATTTCAACAGCGGAGACTAGGTGTCCTATCCCTGGTGAGGGAATGAAAACCAACTCAGCTTTCTTCATTGCTTCAATATGTGATCGTTCTTTAGCACATTCCAAGCTTTATACTGAAAGATTGCTCCAGAAACATGCGGTTTGGGTTTTAGCAATTTCTTAATAGATCTCTTCTACCGACTTAAAAATGAGAAGATTCCACCGCCCTCTCTGACAAACTTCAGGAACGTTATCACTTCCATTTGATCATGAAGCTGAAGTCAATTCATGAGCTTAACTTTGGATGTTAGTTCGTTCATTTTGATTGTATTCTTTCTTGGGGAAATACGAAAGACGTTCGTTTTCTTCCTCGCGACACTCGTTGGTTTCACACGATATTTCCTACTTCCTTGTCCACATCTCTAACGCCCTAGACCATAAGATTATATATCGTTTTTGTTGTCGACGACAGTGAGGAGATTATTAATTTATCGACTATACAGTTAATTTGCTTCATTAACTCTGATTCATTTATCTATCTCTTATCATCTTTTCGAAATTGTCCGCTCATAACAAGATGAAGTGCCAGATTATAGCCTGACACTTTGTTTAAATGGCTCCTTACGCAAAGAATGGGTGGAGATCTTGTTTGATTGCAATATCGACTTCCTGCGGAGAGTTGGAAATTGGGTCGAGCCTGCACAGAACCGAACCGACCCATCTCTTTGAAGATTGGCCTGGGACTGGACCACTAGTTACTCTAGCTTCATGTAAGCGGTTCCAGTCTCAAGAATTTTTATTTCATAATATCATATGGGCCTAGGCCTGCTTGACGACCGAGACCAGCTCGGGCCCGCCAGCCAATAGCAAATTGTAGCCGTTCTTTTGTTCCTTTTACATGCCAAATCCACTTTTATGTCAATTTTCTTTTATTATTTTATTTGAAATTATTTTTTTAATTTTAAAATTCAAATTTTATAGTTAAAAATAATAATAAGAAGAAAGGACGATTCTGCCCTCAAACAGCTAGTTTATTTTTTTCCTTATAAAATATGCACCTAAATTACTTCATTTTTCCACGTTAACTCTTTCAATCTCAATTCTCAAGCCATCGAGCTCTCTTTTGTGCAGGTCTCAAGTTTACTTTTATTTATCTGCTGCCTTATTTACATTTTAGTTTTGTTAATTTTTAACATTTATATGATCTTACTTTTATCCAATCTTTCTAGTATATCTCTATAGATATATTAATTAAAATTTATAACATTACTTTATTTCTAATTTTCTTAGTCTAATTTATACAATCATACTTTATGCATTCTTTCTAATATCTCTCTCTCTCTCTCTCTATATATATATATATATATATTAGTTAGAATATTTCTTACTATTATATCTATTCATACATTTTTTCACTACTTTATTTATAGCTCTTTTATATTTATTTACTTTGTAGATTCATTGCTTTATAGTTCTTGTACATTTATGTATTTTATAGCTTTTTACATATGGCTACATATTAGGTATCATTTGATTTGTATCAAGCAAAGAGTACACCGAATATAGAGAAGTTTCACATACACATAAAAAATATAAAAACTTAAATCAGGTAGCATATGACTAGTTGATGAATATCCCCCTCGCCAAATAGGCATTATCGCACGATGGGGGCTATAGACTTGTAGTTTTAACAATAATCTTGTCTTGAGTCTATGAACAATGTTGTAAGAAACACGTGTACTACCATTGAAGGGATTGGTTGAGATGCGCTTTCGGAACTTTTGCCTTCACCGAGAGGACGTGGCTCATTGTCCATATCCATTTCTATCTAGATCCAATTAGAGATAGAGCTATATGTAAATTTTGTTAGGGAGAGTTCAATCATAAAAGTGAGGAGGAAATAAGTACCTTACATAGGCATTTGGAATCCTTCCATGCAAATGAACTTAATCTTAGGGAAACACAAGTACAAGACTCCGGTGGAATAAAAGGAAGACTAAATGTTGGAAAATTTTCACTATAAGAAATAAGGGAATTTGCGAGGCATATATCCCTCGCAAACCCCTCGTGAAACAACAATTTGCAAGAAATCATGTGCCGTTGCTAAAATGTCTCTTAGCTAAATTTGCAACAATTTCAATGAAATCTTCACAATTTTGCGATGAATTTGCATTGCCTTTCCCTTGCAAGGTTGAAGCCATAATTTATTACATGAAGATAGTTTGCTAGGAATACTAATTTTTATTTATTTTTATTAATTAATCCCTTGCAAATTTGCAAGGGCCCTCCTATTTTAGATTTTTTCCATTTCCAAATCTTAATGAATTCTAAAAATAATTTAATACTTGTCATAATAAATTGAATCCTTCACAATCAACACACTTTCAATCAATAAAATTATAAATGTTTATTGCTCAAATATTATAAAATCCATAATAAGATATCATTAGTCATACAATCATTTAATGACTAAGTAAAAAAGTATAATAAATAAATTATAAAATGAAGAAAGTGTAATGTAAAACTCAAACAAAATAATAACATCAGGTAAATCGGTCATCTACGAGGCCTTCATAATCATCCTCATCATCCTCTGTCACCATTTGTAGAGGACATTGGCATCCCCAAATGTTGTATCACCATGCGGTTCATTTTCATCAATTGCTTTAATAAAAAAAGTATAATAAACAAATTATAAAATGAAAAAAGTGTAATATAAAACTCGAATAAAATAATAACATCAGGTAGATCGGTCATCTATGGGACCTTCATCATCCTCTGCTATCATTTGTGGAGGACACTGCATCCCCAAATGTTGCATCACCATGCGGTTCATTTTCATCAGTTGCTTAAGTAAAAAAGTATAATAAATAAATTATAAAGGGCCTTCGTCATCATACTCATCATCCTTTGTCCCCATTTGTGGARGATACTACATCCCCAAATGTTGCATCACCATGCATTTCATTTTCATCAGTTGCTCTATATTGCGATCCTTCTTTTTCATCTTCTTGTCAAACTCAGCTCGTAGCTTTTCATCAACCATTTTGAGCAATTCATTTAATTTTTTGGAAGATGATCCTGCACGAGATGCCCAACCATACTCCAATTTAAGCCATTCGGATGCACTCCCATGCCATAGACTCAACCTTTTTCAAACCACCACCTGCTACATCACTTTCTAATTTGGAACCGATTCCGCTGAACTAGTGGAGTCAATATGTGAATAACATTCTTGAATTGTTAGGAATTTCCTCTGGACAAACAAAAATACTTTAAGAATGTTTAGATTCAAAAACATATAGTTAGGCTCCATAGACTAATGTCTCTATAAAACAGTCACAAGAGGTAACCATAAAACAAATTGAATGAATATGCAAACTACAATTTTCTAGCATCTTATATTTGCTTTAAATTATTTTCCATATTATTCCTACTTAGGAGAATCGTTAACTTTGTTTCGTTGAACCAAAATATTATCTCTTACGACCACATATTCTCTGAAAAAAATTTAATCAACAAAGGTATTCCAAACATGTATGCAAAAGAATAGTTTCTGTGTATTTATAATTTGATTAGATAGATACAATTACCGTTTCCTTTTATTTATACATTGTCAAAAGATAAAAGATAAAAGTTTACTATTTTTGTGGCTTTTTTCATGTTGTATACAAGAACTGTAACTAACACTCTATACTCACATAAAAACGTATGGAAGCACTGCAAGACTCCATGTATTGAAAATCTTCCCCTCTTTTGATGGATATTAAAATAATAATATTTATGAAAGTTAAATGGACATTTTATTTCAAATGTGATATCAAATAAATTGTATACTTACCATCCTCATTTCGAGCTCCGACAAGGAGACAAATCCTCCAGTGTTTAGTAAAACACCTAAACCATTGCAAATTCGACACATAGTATTGCTCAACCGAGTAGCACACCTAGATGCCCACCCTTTATGAACTTGTGCATCATTTATTAGGTCCCGAAGAAATCGTTTCTGCAATAGGATTTATTATATGTAGAATGATAAAGTATAATGGAAGAATGAAAACAATAAAAACAACATTAAACTTTACAAGAAAAGTTAAAAGCAACTGTTAGAAGAACATAATCATAATTTAGTTCTTAAAAGATACATCAATAGTTTCTTCTTTCACTTGTTCCTAATCTTTCTCCAAAATAAATCTCCAAAAACTCAAAATCTACAAAAATGTCACATACAAAGTTAATGAAGTAGAAAACAAAAGGTGAACAAAGATGTACAAAATCTCACTATTTGATGCATTAGAACAAAGACATGTGTAAAAACCCATGAGGAAGCTAAGATGTGCAAGAAACACTCATCAACAGCCAACAACAACCCATCATGAATTAAATTATCGTTGAAGAAAGCTAGTAGGAAAGTGAAATAAGGTATAATAATTTGTATACAAAAGGAAACTATCATAAAGCCTCAAATTACTTACTCCAAACTTTTCAAACCATAGATCTTTAACCTCAATAGGCACCTTAATAAGCTCATGTAAACTGAAACTAGAATATGTCAGTGATAATACATGCACACTTATTAAAAAGAAAGGAACCTATTATATGTAAATAAATTGTTACAAATGGATACATATGAATGTGAATTAATAGGAAACTTTAATGTTTAAGCTTTACTTACGTTCCACCATAAAGCGTTATAAACATCCGAGAATCTTGTATTTCACGTGTGGTACCAGCTGCGGATGGAAGTGATGATGAAGTAGGAGTTTCTGCTGGTAATGTCAGCCTCCTGCTTGGGATATACATCAAACTCAACATTGCGGTATGCATGTTGCTCGAGATGTACATCAATCTCAACAAATAGGTATGCATGTTATACAGATAAAAAAAAGTACCTTATTAGATGATAGAGTCGAATGATGAATTTTCCTTTCATCATGTACAGAAGATGGAACTAAAGTTGACATCTTTCTACGCTACTTAGCTTGAACCTCGCCTTTAGGTATATCTGTAATATTTTTTTTAAAAAAATTTCACCCGGACATTTGAGTATATAGCAATCATTTTTTATGAAATGGCAGCACAATTAAGAAAAGCTTCTCCCTCTTGAATCCAGATGCATAGAGTCAACCAGCCCTTAATTTGGATTTTGAATTTAGATGAAGATGAGAATGATGTGATATTCACAATTTACAGCCTCAGTCTGACACCGTCCCTTGCTTCTTTCCTTACCTCTTGCAAATTAGATTAGCAGGTTCACTCAATATGTACTTGGGTAGCTCTTGGCACCAGCAATTGGAGCTCTGAAAGTTGAATAGAATTCTGGGACTAGAAGAAAGTGGAGAGGTAAACTGGAACTTGGATTACTAAAGTAAGAATGCAACAAACCTTTGTAGCTGTAAACTAGATAGTAAGTCATAATRAGTGATACTAAGCAAAGCTCCACATTCATCAGAATCAAACTAGTTAATAGCTTTCTTTTAGTTACCAAGGCAGTTGTCTAAGTCTCTACACGTAGCTGAGAAATAGTAGACAACATTAGATTATTGGAATCTTCTTTTTCTATTATTATTACTCCTTTTCTTTGGACTTGAAGGAAATGGTAACTAATCATGCAATTGCTAGTATGAGTAGATTGGGAACTAATCAATAAATGAAAACTAAATCCATCAAAACGTAGCTAATTGATGTGAATATCGCAGCATGAAGTTGCAGATTAATAGTATCTTAATACATCAGCTTTCTTTATGTATGTCTGCTTATAAAGGTAATATATGATCAGGCCATAATTAAGCTTACTTTCTGTAATATCTAATACGCAAGTCAAGAGGCTGCTCATACCCCAAAAATAGTAAGCTTTAGAACCAATGCTCCCTAAAACATAGGACTGCTAAGATACCCTTGGGGAAACATATGAGAAACCTTCAAGCAGAACCAGTTTTCCCATTCAACAAAAACAAAAGGAAAAATCAGTTTTTACTAAGAACATTATCAATGAAACATCTAAGGGAGGCAGATGATGATCCTCCCTCATTGAGTGCCAATCTGCTCTTTTCCTTCATCTCCTTCACCTTGTTTCTGATTTCATTTTCAGGATCCATCAAACACCTAATCCGCTCTTCTATCAAATCTGCCCTCAAAATTTCTGAGGTATTTGTCTTAAAATCTTTCCTGTAATCCATCTTAATCTCCACAGCCATCCTCAAATCCTTCACCATTTCAAATGCATTCACCTGTTGTTCAGCATAGATTGGCCAAGTTGCTATTGGCACTCCACACCAAACACTTTCAAGTGTTGAATTCCACCCACAATGTGACACAAAACCTCCCACGGCTGGGTGCGACAGCACTGCCACTTGGGGCGCCCACCCGATGACTTTTCCGGTCTCTGCTGTCCGTTTCAAGAACCCTTCTGGCAAGACCTCTTCTAAGTTTTCGTACTCTCCAGGAAGTTCAATTTTGCCTTCAGCTGGTGGCCTTCTTAAAGACCACAGGAACCTGTGTCCACTRKTCTCAAGAGCATGGGCAATTTCCTTCACTTGCTCAACAGAAAATGACCCAAAGCTCCCAAAGCAGAGGAAAACAACCGAGGAGTTGGGATGAAGATCGAGCCATTTCAGAATCAGCTCAGATTCTTGGTTTTCTGCRTGTTTAAGATTCAGTATTGGCCCTGCGGTATAAATTGGTGGGACGTTTGGATCCTTGGACAGAGCTTGAACAGCATGGGATTCCAGCTCAAGAAAAGTGTTGATTACGATTCCCTTGGTCTCTCTGTATCTTTTGGCTTGATCAAGGAACGCGTCGCAACCTCCTTCCTTGTCAAAGATTGTTCCTGGCAAAACCTTAACGGGAACAGGGTTAACGTAAGTTTGAACAGCTAAATTTATGTCTTTGCCCTTATACTCTGTGATGTCTTCGTTGAAATCATCCCTTAGACTTTGAAGATGGAGAACAAGGCCTAGCATTGCAGCACCTGAAGTGTAAAAGACAAAGCTGGGAACTCCAAATTCATTGGCTACATCAATCATGGTAGTACAGAACATGTCTATGATGACTCCAGCAAGTTCAGATGTCTCAGAATTGGAAATTTCAGCAAGAATATCACTTACATTACTTTTATGAGACTCAATCAATTCAAACATGAACTTGGATGTGAATCCTAGAGGGGAWGATTCTTGAACGAGCTCCACAAATTTCAACCGTGGAATTGAAGATTCAGAAACTGACTTGGTGTAGCTGCTGATCTTGGTATCAAAGGGAAACTTGATGATGAGGACCGTGATAGAGATATGCTCATCTCGATCTACAAGAATCTTGGCCATTTCAACCGCAGAGACTAGGTGTCCTATCCCTGGTGCGGGAATGAAAACCAACTCTGCTTTCTTCATTGCTTCAATTTGTGATTGTTCGTTAGCATATTCCGAGCTTTATACTGAAAGATTGCTCCAGACACATGTGCTTTGGGTTTTAGCAATTTATTACTAGATCTTTCCTACTGCCTTAAATTTGAGAAGATTCCGCCGCCCTCCCCGACAAACTTCAAGAACGTCATCGCATTCGTCAATTCATTAGCCTATCTTATAAGGTAGTCCATTCATTTTGACTGGATCCTTTCTCGATGAAATTCAAATGACGTCTGTTATCCTCTCCACAAGACTTGAGGGTTTCGCACGGTATTTCCTGCTTCATTGTCCACTTCCTAACGCCCCAGGCTATTCTATAGATTATAATGTCCTTGGCGTGAAAGGCAAGAGATATTCTTTATTTATCAAGAATTAATTTATAAAAATAATTAATATATATTCTATAGATAATTTACCAAATCTACTTGAATGGTCCCATACGAAATAAAGAAGTAATGGAAATCTTGTTTCATGGCAATGGAAAGTTTGTGAGACTCCCAACTCTTATATAAGAAACTCACAGATTAATTGTTTCACACCAGAGACACATTAGGAAACATATAGCTCAGGTGTTCCACTCTTTTTTTCTTCTCAATCTCCTDTTTTTCTAAAGCAATTCCACTTGGCCATTGTCTTTCTTCTGTGTTTGAGTGATAAAGGTGGAATTGCTTAAAGACAAAGAAGRAGGCAAACAAATAAGMTCAATAAATTTACTTTCCAGGCTCTGACAAGCCAAATGGCTAACTTACTATTTAATTTTACATAAACGCAAAGAATTCTAAGGTATCTCACATCACTGGTGAAGGAATCTAGGGAATCCGACCTTACATTTAAATAAGATCCCACACASGAAAATAACAACCTGATTTCGTTTTTCCCTTTCTCTCAATTTTTCCAAAAGTCATAAGTAATATGACAAGATCAACAAAGTTACTTAGGTGGCTAGTATATGATGTTTTAGACCGAACAGGGATATCCCACTTCCCATCAATTTATGAAAGCTATTCAAGCTATTTATATGATGCCATATATTACCATTTCTAAGATTATACATTGCTGTCGTTGCGGTAAACTGTCTGCTCTATCTCGTCCGCCTTTCTTCGCCATCTTCCACGACGATGTTTCTTTTCTTGCCCTAGTTTCAAGGATTCTCCATCATGGTTTGCTAAGAAACCTGTCTGCAATGCCTCTAAATACAACATCTTCACTAAATTCTTGAAGCGCCTCCTGAATGTGGGAATTCGGGACATGGATCCAACAATTCCTTGCAGCCTTCAAAGAGCAGAAAGATGCCTTTATAGGTTTTGATAAAACCCGTTAGTCAACAAGGAGCTCGAATCATTAAGAGATGAGCCACAAAAGGATTTCAAATGTCAACAAAATAATACAAGCGTAAACTGTAAACACATCCTGGTGAAAAGCTTAAAGAAGGAGAAGGAGTTTTTGTTTCTCTTGGCAAATAGCATACTGTTCAAGTATGCTTGCTTTGATGGGAAATTTCTGAACGACCAAATGATCACAACAGCTCAAAAGGGACACTAGAAAGTAATCATAGTCTGTCTAGGACTGCAATGCTAACAAACCATTTGCTTAATGTGACGAGAGAAAATAATCGTTTCATATGAAGTCTGTTCCAATCAACATACCAGACTTCAAAGTTCTTCGAGCATCCTAACAAGACTCCAACAAAGTTCTAGCCCATATATATCTAGTTGACAAAAGTAAATATGAACCAAAGGCAAACAAAGTCGAGAATAAGTGTTGATGTGAACAGAAAGCTGGAAAAACAGCATCACG